>OX465094.1:74463719-74646219 GCA_949987625.1 Chalcis sispes
TAGCATACGGACGGACAAATGTACACGATCGTCGAGTCTTTTTCCTTTTCTATAGTTTTAACGAGGGAGTAATAGCGATATTCTCACGCATGGTTAACAATATTACATATTATTAGATATCGAGTCGAGTAAACGCGTAATTTGCTGTTGTTTATTTGATTCTTCTTTACTGCGTGGCTTATCGGATGAATGCAACACGATTTGAATGAAAAATTCATTTGAATAATATGCTGACAATATTATAAGCAATATTCCTTATAAAATAATATTAAAAAATATTATTAAAAATTTAAACGAAAACAAAAAATTATCTTAATTCCTACTGTGGAATGTGAGAGTTTTTTATTGCATTGAATATAATTTATACCGCAGTCATGTCTGAGATATTAAAATAAAGTAAAATAAATAATGAGAAAAATTGAAAAATATTGGATGATATTTAATAAAATTTATAATATTAAAGGCATCGATGTAAAGATATTGATTTAATTAAAAAATCCAAATAAAAATTTGAAATTAATAATTCATTTTAAAATATGTGTTTGCATTTTAAATTGAAATGAATTATGTATTAAATCTAAAAGTTTAGACATGATAATTAAATAATGTATTTATAGTTTACACAACTGTTTTCAATTTTTTCATTGTAAGTGTAATGTTTTAGAATACATACAATATTATTTCTTTCAATATATTATCAAATAATTTCAATTAATCTCATAATAAATCATCAAACATGAATTATTTACGCTTGAATTATAATTGTATCTAGAACGAATCTGAAAAAATCATACCGAGACTTTTCAATCATTAATAAGATTATGTACGGAAGACTTTGAAAAAAAAATCAAACTAAAATAATGTTAGACTTTAAAATTACTTGTCATAGTTGTATGTATTGTGAATCGAATAAATCAAATTCGCATTCCTCTTCGTCATCATTAAAATACACAATGATTCTCATTAGTTAGATCTTATTGCTTAGGACGGCACTATACAAAGAACCGCATTGTTATACATACCTACCGACCTCCATATACTTTAACACTCGTTTTTCCCATTATACGTTTTAAGTAGAAATGAAAATAGACTCGTTCTCTCTTCATTTTACAGACCCATCACTTTTTCCCTCTCTCTCTCTCTCTCTCTCTCTCTCTCCTCCCTCTCTCTTTTTGTATAGTCGGCCATTACTCGGGATTACGTCTCCACCGAAATACCTATATCTATTTGCCGGATAATAAAATCGCGTTGTCTTCTCTCTCCTCTCTCTCCCTCTCTCTCACTCTCTCTCTCACTTTCTTTCCTTTTAGAATGACACGCGGCGGTGGCGACGTCGTCGACGTCGTCGTGTTATTTTAAGCGATTTTCGAGCAGGGTAATACGGTAATGCGTGCGTGCGCTCAAGCTCTCTTTGCATTATATACACGTGTATGTATGTATATATATATATATATATAAAGAGATACAATACATGCACAAAAGCTCGCGAGTTACACTGTATATATAAAGAACGTAAGCGCACGCGGTGCTTCTCGCGTTAAGGGCTGCTGCCTTGTCGAAGAGCCATCGAAGAGAGAAAGAGAGAGCGAGAGAGAGAGAGAGAGAGAGAGAGAGAAAGACAAGACGTTGCTATTCGGAGGGTCGCGGGTTTCTGATCCCCGGGACTTCTGTCCCGGCACGCGCTTATTTCTCTCCGTTGTCATGTCTACGTGCGCTTCTTCATTCCTTCCTTCCATTCTTCATCTTTTTTTCTTTCTACGCTTACTTTTCATTTTATGTGTATATATATATATATATATATATATACATTTTTTTTTTATATTTCTTTGATATTTCTAGTTCGCGGCACGAGTACGCATTATTCTTTACTCGTACGTTATCGTTAAAAATGAACGAATTACTTTAAATTTATAATCATTTATTTTTTCAATACTTAAATTATTCAAGTTTTCAAGATTTTAAATAATTTATTCAAATAAATCATTTACGCGATATCATTTTACATCAATTTTTTTTTTTTTTTTTTTTTTTTTTTTCATAGCTTATTATTAAAACTGCTGATAAATGTATAATAAATTAATAAGGAACATTATCAGTATTGATTTTATCAGTCAAATCTTCTCTTCTCTTTACGTCTATACAAGCTCTTTCATTAAATATTTACGAAACTTTTTTCAGATCTTTGTGTAAAGAGTAACGAAGTTGAAACGTTACATTTTATTACATCGTCGCTTTTATAGATTATTCATTTTCTTTGATATACTATTAAATAATAATAAAATCTTACAAACTTGAGTAATATTGACTTATCAATTTAATTCAAATATAATTCAAATAATTATAACGAAGAGAACTTCGAAATAGTGATGAAAGTGATAAAACCACGGTAAAAGTAAATAAACTTAAATTTTATAAATTTTAAATCAAACTTTTGTTTTATTACGATCAAATTATACCTATTTATTTTACACGTCTGTTACAAAATCAAAAAACCACGAATGCTTTGTCCTCTTAACGCGGCGAAATTATTTTCATCTCACCCCTTTCCTTTTTTTTTTTTCTCTCGCTATGCGCATTCGAATAAAATATCGCTCAAAACGCGGTGAGAAAATTTGTCCTCGCGCAATAACAAAGCGAAAAAAAAATTTTAAAGTAAAAAGGTAAACAGGCCGCGCACGCGACAAATCTCGCTTTCCCACAGCTTTTTCAACCCTTGTATATACGTACGTGTGCGTGTGCGTATGTGTATATGTATACACATACCGGCGGCTGAACGAGTTTGAACCTCGACTTTTTCGCGCCTCGAATTGTTTTGAAACGGCTTTGAAATACGTTACGTATATATACGTTACGAATATATGAAGAAGTGTGCGTAGGTACATGTGTATATATATGTATGCATAAGAGAGTGGTACTTGAGAATTGGAATCTCGGCATTGGAAATACGTGCGAAAGCCATCGGGAAAGTAAATTAAATACAAAAGCCCTTTAAGCCCATCGATTTTTCTCCGTGATTTTTTCTTTTTTATTTATTTTATTATTATTATTATTATTATTTTTTCTTGACTTCTCTAGGCTTTTGGCAAGATAAAGATTTCTTAACTTTCTGATTGTTCAGGTCCATAAAATATCGCAAAATAGCTTTATAAAAAAAAAAAAAAAAAAAAAAAAAAAAAAAAAAAAAAAAAAAAAAAAAAAAAAAACGTACTTTTATGATAATAATTTTCTATTCAAATCATGTGTGATGAATTTTTTCAGTAAGTATATACCTTGAGAGTTTTCAAGAATAAAATGTAAAATTAAAAATATTCATTGGATTATATTAAATTTATTCTTATATAAAATAAACAAGAATAAGCAATATCTTAATATAAATTTTTTAAAAATTTAGCGATTGATTATTCATTATATATTATTAAATTTTACAAATGCTATTTTGCTATTTTATTACGTTAATTAAAATACTTTATATTTCTTATTCGTTTTGTTTAAAAAAATACGTATATAAATATTAGATTACAAATTGATACTTTCCGATTCCACTTAACCATTTAACTGCGTTCGACGAGTATACTCGTCATGGAAAAGTGGCAGAATTTTTTGTCATTACGAGTATACATATAATAAAAGTTGCAATTTTTTTAAATAAACGTAACTGTTTCATGCAATAATTGACAACAGCGACACTTACCCTACGCTTGACGACTATACTCGTCATCGTTCAATTTTCGCGACACACAGATATAGTATATGCGTACTGACAAACAGAGCGACACAGTTAACTGGTTAAAAGTTCATTCATTCGTATATGCGTGAACTTTATAAGACGAATCGGTCTTTAAGCGATTCCAAGAATTTTTCTTGGGCGCGCTTCCACGAATTTATGAGAACTCGCCTCTACCAAAATAAACTATTCGTTCATTCTCTATATAACAGTAAACATAATACTCGCAATGGTCCTTTAAATTTTAACGAATGATTGCTCTATTTTCATTCATTATTTTTTTTTTTTTTTTTTTTTTTTTAAATTAATCGCAAAATGTAAGATTTTACAAGTTTTACGATAATTTTTAAATCACTTAGGCAAGTAAAATGACTATAAATCCTTAAATATGCTACATTATGTAAAATCAAAAGAAAATATTGAATATTATAAAAAAATTTTATTTAAATTTTTATTTTATTTTTTGAATATCGAATAATAAAAAAATCTTGATAAAAGAAGGCGCAATTTTCGGTTTTAACATTTTTTATTTTCAAGACTACAAACGTATAATTTCATCTATAATAAAATATTAAAAGTGTGTTCTGATCGGTTAATTTAAACTTTTTACTTTGAATTTTAAACTTGATCGACATTCTTCTTTACTAATTATGACCAATTAATAATAATCATAATAAAAATTATTATATGCCATTGTATCTAATGGTGAGCAAATAAGTTTCATCGATAATATTTTGCTTAGTAAAATATAATGTACATGAAAAGTAAAATTTAATATAGAAATCTTTCAGTTCAAGTAGTCAATTCACGTAAATAAAGAAAAAGAATCAGGTGAAAAAGTCAAGTCACCGAAAATTGAGAAAAGTAGAATAAGAAATATATAGAGTAGGAGACGGCCTTGTCGAAATATACCGAGCGTATACGTGCAATAATGTTTGCGCGAATGCATTTCCCAAGGGAGAAAAAGTGAAGAGAGAGCGGGAGGAGGACAGAGAGAGAGAGAGAGAGAGAGAGAGAAATATAATAATATGTAAGCCCGAAGTCAACCGAGCGCTAAGGAAAAGAAAATATTCGGTGTGCTGCGCGCTGATAAATATAACGTAACAAGTTCGCCGGAATAGCAACTTCATCCCGAAGGGATCAACGCGTCTTCTGGCGCCAAGCACATACACACATATACGTACACGTGCACAAACACACGTAGATACATAGCTACGTATATATATATATGTATACGCGTGTATATGTAAGAGTACATTTCGGCCTCGCTACAGCACAAACGGCACGAAAATCTCTTCCCTCTCTTTTCCCGATTCTAGGTTTTCCGTCTTTCCATGTATATATATATATGTATATATGTATGTGTGTACACCCGAATGTTCCAAGTTTTCGTGTATAGTACGTGAGTTTACGAAATACGCCCTTGTCTACGTATTTGAATTTCTTGAGATCTCATTGGATGCGATATATAAGGTGAAATTTAGTATTTATATTTCGGAAAATACAAGGGATTGTAATGTTTAAATAAAATAATATATAAATTTAAAATTTGTAGTATTTTAATAAATTGTAAAAATGTTACTAACGCAATAACAGTATGTTGTTTATATTGTAAAAAAAGCATTAGAAAAGAATAAATAAACGCAAATGTAATATTTTTCCATAACTGCATAAAATTGCATGCGACTAAGTAAACGTTATTACTGCCACGATTTTCAATAATTAGTAAAACTATAAAATATATTCCTAAATGCGCGTTAACATCATTTACAGATATACCAAAGAAACAAACCGACAGTCTAAACTTTCTAAGCTTATGCCTATTTATTTTTGGTAGAATCGGAAGTTACCTCTGCGAGATGGGAGGCATAGGTTAGCGAGCGGTAGTTTCATCCACCTGTTCATTTCGTTTTCACCGTACGTGACTAATCTGTGTTATTTCGAATCCCTTGTACAAATGACTGGAGAGTATATGTGCTAGAATCCGGATATCCTCTACACATAAATTTACATTAACTGCTTCTAAAATCCAAAAGCGGTAAACGCGTAATAAATAATTTCGTAGAAAATAGTTAAACTCGCGTAAGCTCTATTTTCTATTTACATACGAGCGGTTTTCGTTATTTTAATTTTTAAAGATATCACGTACTTGTAAAATGTTATATGTGTGATGATACTTTAGGGATAGGAGTGCTTTGTATTTTATTTACGCTTATGCAGGTTTTGAATTATATAATAAAATTCAATATTAAAATTAGATTTATAATTAATTTTATTTGAGCTTTGTTGACATCATTATTAAAGCTTTTTATAATCTTATTGTCCTCTTTTAATTGTTTTTTTTTTTTTTTTTTTTTTTTAATAGAAAATAATATTATGTCCTTTAATAATAATATTAAAAAAATCAAATAAATCATAATTATATTGCTGTTCAATAACATTAATTTTTCATTATAAATTTTATTACATTTTGTAAATATAAGATCAAATTACAATTCTTATAAGAAATATTTGTAAAATAAAGCTTAAATTTTTTTATGAAATTAAACAGTAAAAATTTTACCAAACTACCACAAGTGATAAATAAACGATAGATTTGCAAGCAAACCATGACATTGACGGTGCGAAACGATAAATTTTCTCCGCCATAATCAAAGCGACAATCACTCGTTCTGCTTTCCCTCTCTCTTACAAATACAATCTCTCTCTCTCTCTCTCTCTCTCTCATTAAATTAAAGCAAACTGTAAAAGTATCCATTTTCACGGTCGGATCTTTCCGCGGGTTTCTTCTTCGGGCGAAGGAAAATAATCGAGAGAAAGAGAGGAAGAAAGACAGCAGCTCCTTCCATTTCGTTAACGGCGGTCGTGGAAGCGCTGCTACTCGCCCTTACTGCGCGCAGCCGTAAAAAGTAAATTAAATAAGAATTAAATACAAATAAAACCGCTCGGCCAAGTAATTGGTTCTTCTACTTTCTTTCTCTCTCTCTCTCTCTCTCTCTCTCTCTCTCTCTCTCTCTCTCTCCGACGGAAACGTCATCCACGACGATCCCATCGTGGATCCTCCTAACCGAGAGTCGCTCGCCACTTTCTCTCCTCCCTCTTTTCACCCCTCGATTTCCTCCGTGAGCTGTCACCCTTTCCTCCGCCTCCTCTCTCCGTATGGTGCAGAAGAAAAAGAGAGACGGAAAAGAGCGACGGAATATAGTGGAAAAGGAAATCAATCTGCTCCAATTGCGAGGCTGTGT
The DNA here is from genome assembly GCA_949987625.1 of Chalcis sispes. NCBI lineage: Eukaryota > Metazoa > Arthropoda > Insecta > Hymenoptera > Chalcididae > Chalcis > Chalcis sispes. The sequence continues at coordinate 74,470,689 of OX465094.1, forward strand.
CAAGTAATCCGTGAAAGAATTGCCGTCTTCGCGCACACCCGTTTTCTTTTCCTTCGTCTTCCTTATATTCTCGTTTCTTTTTTTTTCCTTTTCCTTCTTTTTTCCTTCCTTTTTTTTTTTTTTTTTTTTTTTTTTTTATTTTTTTTTTTTTTTGCACGTGTGTATAGAAAGACGAGAGAGGGATGGTATACGATAAGATGACTCGCTGTCTTTTTTTTCGTTTTTTTTTATATTGAATTGAAAGGTCGCTTACGTTCAATTTTATGCTTATTTGTTTTCTATTTGTTTGGTATAAAGGGCAGTTTGAACGATTTAAAGTTTATAATGAAAATTCGTTTCGTTAGATGATGAAATTTTGCTTTTTCTGTGTATTTCTTTTATTGTTGTTAAAATTACCGAAACTGTAAAAACATTTTTAAGTGCGCCGTTTCATTTTTTTTAGTACATGTTTCGTTAATAAATCAATTTCACAATTTTGATAAAGATTTAATTCTTCCTTGCAAAATATTTGCACTAAAAAAACTTATAAGATATTAATAAAAACAAAATTCTCAAACATCTCTACAATACTAAACATTATAATTTATTTAATAATTTTACCTTTACTTAGTAATTTAAAAAAAAAAAAATATATCGTTCTCGCAATTATCAACCAAAAATTATTTTCAAAATCTCCGTATAAGCATCTTCCACTTGATATATACATCGGTATAAGGTTTACAGCATCCCTTGCAAATACGACACATACATAAACCGAGGGTCCTGTACAATAACAGAGCCAACGGATACACAGAATCCCGTCTCCGCTTCGATAGACGACGCGCGGTTGCTCAGCCCTACAGCCAATCACGATCGGATTAGGATCTTCCGCGTAAGGACGCCCGAGCCCTTCCGAGCACCGAAAGAGGGTGACCCTCTCAGGATGGAGAGAAACAGAGAGAGAGAGAGAGAGACAGAGAGAGACAGAGAGAGACAGAGAGAGAGAGAGAATGAGAAGGTCACCTCACCTTACCTCATGTATAAGTCTTTTCATCGCGCGAGATAGAGATGCGCGCACGCGCGATATGCTCCTCGGTGTATACATACTGAAGGAAACCTGTACAAGCAAGACGAAAGACATAAATGATATTTCATCGAGGAACATATGCGCCGTTAGCGAAGGAAAATCAGAGCCTAAGAGAAAGTGAGATAGAGAGATAGAGAGAGAGAAAGAGAGAGAGAGAGAGAGAGAGACAGCGGGGAGCTGCTTTATTGCAAACAAGGATTACCGGTTAATGGGACATTTGCCCCCTTTGCCGCATGCACACGCGTCTCGCACGCCGCTGGATACAGTGACTCAGTATCTCGCGGTATATACCTTTGTCTATGCGTCTGCGTGTGGGTACGTACGTGAAATCTTTACTTATATATACACGAATGTACATACGTTCGCTACCGACGGATATGGGACAGTACACCGTAGTGGGTTTGTGTATACGTATAAAATGGGAAGGGAATGAGAATAAGAAAAGTGCAATGGTTCGAAGTTAAACTAATGGGCGATAGGAAAAAGAAGAGTAAAACGAAAGGAGAAAAATATTCGCGCTCACGAGTGGTAAATAAAACGAGAGATATCCGCAAGAAAGGGGAGAACAAGTAAGACAAAGAATGATAAAAATAAATTTCTCAATTTCTGTTAGCGTTCATGTCGCATTCTAAAACGGACTCGAAATTTTTTCCAATAATTTTATTAAAAATAAATATAATATGGGAGAATCCCGAGTTTCGTTCATATTTCTAAGTTAATTTTCATAAGTACTGAACTAATTTTTTGTTTTTCAATTAAAAAAATACATTGTTCTTATCGATTGCATTATAAAGACGTAATTTTAAAAATAATTTTTCTTTTTAAGTAATCTTTGTACTCATAAATTCAAAACTGAAAAAAAAAAAAAAAAAAGAAAATCTTTTCCTCAATAGAAAATAATGAATTTTATTTTATCGTAAAACCCATTCGAATAATTAACTTTACGATATTTTCAAATGAACAATATTTTCTAAGAATTTTAAGATAACGTTTGAGCGCTCAATAATGAAAGTGCAAAATTCATTTTACTGCACGTCGTTGAATTCGAATAAAGAATAAAGAACAAAAAAAAAAAAAAAAAAAGGTGAAAAACCTATATAAAAGACGCGACAAATATAGAAAATTTAACAAATCATCCGGGCAATAAAAAAGATTAGCGACGAAGGTATTAACGAGATAACTAATGCGCAAACGTACATATACAACGATTATACTTAATCAGATTGGCATAAGCAATACGTGCGAGTTATTGCAGTTTATTCACACAACCCGCACATGTGTGTGTGTGTGTGTGTCTGTCTGTCTGTTAGTGAGTAATTCATCATTGAATCGTTAAGGAACTGCAGCCGAACGGATAAAAGGGAATACGCGCAGCATTAAAATATGTATAAGATACGATATTACGCGTAGGGTCAAAGTGGAATCGCGAGATATCGAGTGACGAGAAATAATTTACGAATCGGCCGGCGCTCCTCCGTCGCCCTTCTCTCGTTCGAGACACCACCAATCGCGATAACCATCGCACGAGCCAATTTGTCAACAAGATCGGATAAGCTTGTTGTATTATATTATGACGAGGAACGTGCGCACGCTCTCGCGAGAGCGTGTAGATAATTTAATTTTTCGACTCGATTTGCTTAATTATTTCTCTCTTCTTTTTTTTTTTTTTTTTTCATTATTTTCTTATTTTTTATTATTATTTATTTTTTTTTTTTGCTGGATTAGAAGTTCGATGGCATTTGTCGTATGGAAAAAATCAATCGAAACGAGTTAAATTTTGCACTTATCTTTTTTGATTATCTTTTTGCGTACTTTATTAAATTCTTAATTAGTCAACAATGATTTTTATCGCGTGTCCGAAGAAATATGATTGAACGCGATGATCGAACGTCGTTTTGTATCGATTTATAATAATAAACGTGCGTTAATCTCGCGCGTGTATATATATATATATATATATATATATATACGTACGAACACAATAATGCATGTTATTGCTGGAAAAGTGATCGATCAATTATCCGCAGCACAATTTTTTTTCTACCGCGATGATAAATTTAAACATAGATTTTTTGTTTTTTTTTGTTTTTTTTTTGTTTTTTTTTTTTTTTTTTTTGTTTACTTTCAATCGAAAGCTCTTAGCGAAGAAACGAAAACAAAAACAAAGAAAGTAAAAACAAAAAAGAAAGCATATAAGCAGTAAAACGGTCGGAAAATTTTTAATACCGTCGCTCGAGTTACTTGCGATGTATAATAATAATATAAAGTGCTTCAGATGCCGTAATACGTTCCGTCAATTTTCCTGCTATAACCGGGATTAGTTCGATCCGTGTGCGGTCCTTCGATAGCTAGCTGAAGACTGCTCGGATGAATTTTTCTCCTCACTTGGTCCTTTAATCCTGTAACTTTCGAGCAACTTTTTTCCTCGATATCGGCGTATTTAATCTCGTGTCCCAGTGGCACCGGTGGTTTTGAATAAACCTGTCGAAAATATTATTTTAACGTCGTATTCTCATTCGTTTTTATAATCCGCGAGATTATTGTTCTTTGACTTTTGTTTAAAATTCGCGAGCGTTTTACTTTAAAATGACGTTTGTCGACCGATTGCTTTATAAAGATTTACGATAATCGATAAATTTACAATTTTGGATTAATAATATTTCCAGTGCATCGAGTGAAATGCGTTCTCTGCATTATCGCTTTAAATACTCTTCAAATGCAATATGTCTATTTTTTATTGGATTTTACAGATAGAAAAATTAATTTAATAAACAAAGCACATATGTCGTTGAAAATTTTTAGAGATCCGTGTATGACTTTATTTATTAAAACGTTTTTTTTTTTTTTTTTTTTCTATTTCTTATCAATTTAAAAGTTGATTCATTCGATCGATGACGATTCGATTCTGCGTTAAAAAAAAAAAAAAAAAAAAGGACGCGAATCCACCAATCATGAATTAAGATGAAAAGTTGAAGATAAAGAAAATTTCATAAAAATTTTAATATTTCCCCATTCGGAATGTAAAATACGGCGTTTTAAAATCTCTTAAAACGAGTTCGTGAAGGGAAATAACGTAAAGTATAAAAGATGCCGTTGGCGAGACGGTAGACGGAAAAATTCTTCGTTCCTTTTCGTTTGAATACGAAAAGGATTTCGTATTCAAACGAAAAGGAACGTGACTCAAAGTGGAACTGCAAACAGGTGACGCGGAGTTTCATGTAAATTCGTGTTTGCGTCGCGCAAAGCGACGACTCGAGCGTCTCGCTATCTAATCTGCGTACCTAAACGTGACTGAAAATTTATTAAAACGCCGGCGTCATGAGAGCCGTCTCTCACGTTTAGCAGTAAATTAATAAAACCATTCTTATCTTGACGGTACACGAAGACAATGAGACGATGATGCGCGCAAACGAAAGCTAAATAATCGTTTCTTAAGAAATCGTCTTTTTTTTTTTTTTTTTTTTTTTCTTTTTCTTTTCTTAATCGTTTCAAATTTTTTACGCTCGAATATTTAATATTTGATTTGATTTATTGAAATGATTATTTGAAATTTATAATTTCGCTTTCGAATGCTATAATTATTTGTATTTTATAGCTTTTACATCAATTGTGTTATCACTTACCTTTATTTCATTTCGTAAAACTCGCCAAGTCTCTTCGTTCAAAGTTTCTGGTTGCATCATTACGTACATTTTTGGTAAGAATAAGTCATCGTTGTGTTCGTAGACCGACGACAACATCAAATCGAGCGAGTCCTTCGGTGGCTGTGAATTTTAATTAATTAAAATCAACTTTGATGAACGAATTTTTATTTTATTATTATTATTACAATAGTATTATCGAGCTATTACTTCGTTTGTTCTGTAACGGCAATCTTTTCTGGCGCTGTTCAAAGTTTGATGAGAGTAAAGTCTTTCGTGGGGTTGCAATTTCGAATACCATCGTCTATCGTCAGGACATACATTTTTCCCTAATTTCGGCCCTCCGGCGATCCAACATCCTTCCCTTGATAATTCAGGTACTGGATAAGGATTTCGTACAAATTTTACCGTATCCATGTCTATCTCTGAAATACACGTTATCTAATGCATCGTATGTAATAAAATTTTTTCTTTATTAAATAAAGATTAATTCATTATTAAATTTTAATATAAATTAATCTTTCGTTTAAAAAATAAAAAAAAAATTTGCAAAAAAACAAAAAATTAATAAATAAATAAATAAATAAATTCCAAAATTTAAAAAAATTATCAATTCTTTTATCTGAGAAAATCATTTCTTAATCAAAAGCAAATATTTATCGTATGAAAAAAAAACCCGTTTTTTTCCGGTTTAACGTAATACATCCTTGAAAAGGTTAAATATAACCGATAAGCGAGAAATGCATCGTACGTTGAGTAGCACTTGCATTATAAGTAAAAATCTATTATATTCCTTTCAATTATACTTAAAATTTCGATCTTTTTTTTTTTTTTTTTTTTTTTTTTTTTTTTTTTTTTTTTTTTTTTTATAAATATATTAACTTTCCTGTTATCAAATTAATTTGTAAATTAAAAAAAAAAAAAAAATTATCATGCAGCTTAAGTTGTAGAATAACAAGCGAAAAATTGTTATCGTATATAAAAGACGGTATTAATGTTAAACCTCAATTTACTTATAAGATTAAAATTTGACTTGACGACTCGTGTACAAGATCTGTTTCATGCAAATGCTTTTAAAACCTTTGGGCTTTCCGACTTTAGGAAGTAGCTGTCTTTGATATTTGAAACGGAATCTTGTGCATGTTTTCAATCAAGTCGATGGAAATAAAAGACGCGCTATTATTTATATAAGTTTGGCAATTCAATTACGGTATTTTTTAACGTAAATTTTACAATTAATTTATAATATTATTTGTAAAAGAAAAAAATCTTTTTTTTATTATAAAAAAAAAAAAAAAAAACGAAAAAAATTATAAAAGTGAATTTAACGATTAAAACATTTATATACAACTAATTATTTTTACATATTCAAAAAAATAAGTATATTGTTTTCAAAAAGCGCAAATAAATTGTTATTTTTAATTTCAAAAAAAAAAAAAAAAGAAAAAATCAATCACATCGTACAGTTTTAATAACAACTGGATATAATTACCACAACCAAATTTAAAATTAAAACGCACTTTATTAGCATTTATAAATATCTCGCGTCCGCACGCGCGCACACACGCAGACACGCGTTAAAACTAAGCGCCTCGGTGAAATATAAATCAATTCCTCGATTAATCACACGGGTAATCCCGTCAGCCTCCCTTGCCAACACACAAAAAATAACCTTGCAACGCACGCATCGAGAGGCGTTGCATTGCTCTCTCTCTCTCTCTCTCTTTCTCTCTTTATCTCTTTCTCTCTTTCTCTTTCTCCCCTCGAAAAAAAAAAAATAAAATAAAATAAAATAAAATAAAATAAAAAAACAACAAAAAGTTCAGCTCGTCGCATCTCAAACCATCGGATTTTCATTCCTTCCAAAAACTAAGGGTGCAAAATCGTACGTAGAGATGCACCTATATATACACGGGCGCACGGCTAGAGAGCGCGTGAATCCTGTGGCATTAGCGCACGCGACGCGCGTATATCTCTCTCTCTCTCTCTCTCTCTTTCTGTCTCGGTAGGTGGTCCTCGGTATACATAGTATACGTAAGTACACACACGTATGGGCCGTAAGTGAGAAAGAAAACGGGCGCTGGTATACGTAAAGGGAAATCCGTCGCGGCAATTTATGCCGGCACGAGGAGGAGGAGGAGCGTGCATAATGCTGTTTGCGGAGCCGAGCACGTGCGCGAACTCGCGCCCCCGTAGACGAACTCGCGGTCGTCGACGATCGCATCCCGCACACGCAGATATATTATATATATATATATATATTTGAATAAATGTATACTGTAGAATGTGAATGGTTTGCCCGTGGGATACCGGTGTATATATATATATATATATATATATATATATATATATATATATATATATATATATCCATAGAGGCATAAACTTCGATGCCGGTGCATCGGCGTCGACGCGTCGTTGTTAGCCGGACGCGTGCGGAGTTTAAAACGATGGGATACACGTCGCGTGCGACGCGTATATGGTTTAAGTTTGGTAAGCGCAGAGTGAGAGAAAAAGAGAGAAAGAGAGCGAGAGAGAGAGAGAGAGAGAAAAAGAGCTTTTAGTTATCGTGTGTATATAGCGGAGAAGTTTACGAGGGTGGGAAAAGCAGGGGATTTGTATTAACTTTCGAATTATTTCGTTTTGTTCGCGCTGTGCTTCACGCTTGTTTTGCCCCGATTTCTTTAAGTTTTATTGGGAATCGAACGGACAATTTGATGCGTTACATTGGATTCTGCGAGATATTTTCTCGAATCTTTACTTTATTGGCTGTGACCGATCTTCTTACGATTTCATGTTTCAAAACTTAATTGTTAAGCTTTGATTTATATTTATGTATCAATTAATTACAGTGCTGTTTTTATTTATTCATCATAAATAAGAAAAAAAAAAAAAAAAAAAACCAGCATTAGTTAGAGTTAATTCCTTGAGAATATTAATACCTTTTAGTTCAAATTTCTCTATTACATTTAATTAAAATATATTTTAATAAATAAATTATATTAATTCGTTAAAATTTAATGAAAGGCTGCATTTTAATTTTTTTAAAACCATTGAAAACGTTGACAATTGGTAAATTAATTTTATAATTGATTATTAGATTGTTTTGATGCAAAAGACGCATCATAATCAACGCACTTACATACACGCTTCAATAATTTATATCTTTAATCGGACTAATTTTCAAGAATTTTAAGGCAAATAAAGCAGCCATTATAAAAACAAAAGTACCTATTGTATAATGCGCAACACATCTCATTCGTAAATATCAAAGATGCGATTGCAATCATTTTATTTGTAAGTTTTTGTAAACGATAAAAGAATGCCGGATTTAATTTAAGTACTATGAAAGACATTTATCAACAAAGCCTGCTTAGAAGGTCTTAATGGTTAATTTACGCCTCGTTAAAAACTTGAAATTATGAAAGAATGTCTCGTAACCTTAAACGTAAACGCAATTCAATATCTGCTCGTAAAATAATCCGCGTTTATAAAATCAATTACGTTTCACCGATAATCATTATCATCGTCGTTTTATTAGACTTAATTTCGAAAAGTCATCATCATCTCATGGCATAACCTTACTTTTACGCAAAAATTTCGGCAACTTTTTTACCCTCCTCTTATTTTCTATACGTATAAACTGCAGTCTCCATCAAAAATACATCGTTCGGTCCACGGCAAACATCGTCCTAACTCGGTATATAGCCACCGAGTGTAAGAGGCTCGGAATCCCAGTGACCTGTGATCGATGTTGACTCAAGGCGCACTACTGCAGCCGTACCGGTATATATACTATACATCGTCCACGTGTCACCTTCTCTCTCTCTCTTTCTCTCTCTCTCTCTCTCTCTCTCTCTCTCTTGTCTCCCAAGCAGACGCCGTGCACGTATACGTATACATATACACGCATGTATGTTCTATAGACGTACATACGGCGCATCCATGTATATATATATATATATATATATACATGTATAACCAAAGCTCCCCCGATTCGAACTTCAGCACGCGCCGCGATTACGCGATTACGCGATTACGCGTGTCATCTCTAGCTTTCTCTTTCTCTCTCTCTCTCTCTCTCTTTCTCTCTCTGTCTCTTGGAAACTACCGGCGACACTGAGAAGGAGGAGCAGAAAGGGGGTGAGAAGTAAGATAGGGGAAGAGGGGGCAACAACGAGAGACCGAAAGCGTTAGGTATACATGTATGTATTACACGCGTCCACGTACGTATAACGTTTATATATGTCGCGTGCGCAACAATCTATGCAGCGAGACGTACGAGAAATGACGTGGAAAAGATTTCCTCATAACTCCCCGCGCTTCTACCCCAAATTTGGGTATTACGGACTGCTGCTTCTACTGCTGCTCGTCTGTCCGATCTGTACATCTGCCAAATTGCGATATAACGATCGATTTCGCGCCGTCGGATTGTATGTTTTGCGCTTTCTCTTTTTTTTTTTTTTATTTCATCTCCTCCTCCTTTTCGTTATTTTGTTTCTCTTTTTTTTTTTTTTTTTTCGCGTGTGTGTGTGTGTGTGTGTGTGTGTGTTTCAGTCCCTGAGGATTTTTCTACAGCATAATAGGAAAATTTGTAAAGCGCGATTAAGCAGATAATGTTTGTTTGTATTTTTGACTACGAAAGCATTCGAACTTTGCACCGTCATTGTTTATCTGTGCCGATGAATTTTGGTTTATCTTGCTCTTACGATTGGTAATTTGCATTTATGATTAGAAATTTTACAGCTCGTTTAATTTAGATTGGGTTAAAATACTATTGATTAATGATAAAATATTTCGCAGACACACGCTTATATGTACGTATACGAATGTCAATATTTTGTTATTTAATTTATGCGATTTATAATAAAATATATTTTTGTAACTATTTACGAAGAACAGATTTTTGTATGTCTTATAAATTTCAACGATTATTATTGACACCCAAACATGACGCATTCATAAAATATATAAAGTGTTAAATTAAACATACATTAACTCAACTCAAAAATTGATATCTAGATAAATATTATAGACAAATAAATTTTGGTTTGAATGAATTTAAGTTTGATGAGACGCGTTAGCTTACTTTTAGCAAATCCTTCAACATAATCCAATTCAAATTCAGTTTCTACATCTTTAGATAATATTGTGATACTCTAATAATACGAATAGAGTAACTTTTATCATTTATTTAATCGAAAATAAAATTGTTTTACATCACAATTGATTATGCATTTTTGTAAAATGCAGTATCCATATTTTTTAAACTAAGAAGATAAAAAAAAAATGCAGCGTGTAGTAATATCAACAAAAAAAATAAATTTGGCAACTCGTTAACATACTTTAATTATCTCATACAAATTTTTGTTACGAAAAATTACTGCCTGTATCCTTTAAATTACATTAACTTTCTATTAATTTTACCAAAATTAACGGTTTTAAATTTACAAATATAAAATTATTTTTCTTAATTTTTTACTAAAAACAATATATTTTTTGCGGATTTTGCTTTTTTCATATCTTCTCGCCTCATTCTCTTTTCTTTCATTCATTCAATCACTCCTTCTCTCTCTCTCTCTCTCTCTCTCTCTCACTAGTTCTCTCTCCCTTACAACCGCACATTCTCTTTCTCACAGAGAAACATCACCGCTTCAAATACATAAGGACGGCAGTATACAACCACGGAGGGTGTCCGATATATTGCCAATATTTGCTTTGATTCTCTCGGTCGTGATCGGCACGGAAGAGCAGCACCGCAGACGGTCGCCGCATGCGCGAGTCCGCGTGCGCGTGCCTTCGCACGGTACACGCACGCTCGTGTATACATGTATAAATATATATAGAGAACGAACCTGCCTGTATTAAGTAGGTACGAGGGGCGAACGCTTGTACGTACACGTTGAATCGGCGCGTATATATATGTGTGCGCGTGCGTGTGTGTGTGTGTGTGCACGCGCGCGTATATTAGACGTCGAGGCCAAATTACCATTTGAATGTCTCCGTAGCTGGTCAGCTTTTGTCGTCGAGCGGGTGATACGTGCTAACCGCATACTCGCTTAGATATATATATATATATATATATATATATATATATATGTGTGTGTGTGTGTGTATTTATTATAGTACCCTGCAGTCTGCCGTATGCCATTTCTCTCGTGCATCCATAGCGAGTACTAAGGACCTTCATTGCGCGCTCTGGCAGCAGCCAGAGCATCGACGAAATAAGAATATAAAAGAATGACTACGGAATAACTTATTAAGAGGGAATCGATTAATTGTATAAAGGCGATTGGATTTTAAGGGATTTCATTAAGAGATAGAAAATACAGTTTTCAAACGATTGATCACTAATTTTGGTAATTTAACAATTTGATAAAGCGAAGCTAGAAAGCCTACTTTAGACATTTTGAATTTGTAAATAAATAAATATCAAAAATGCTATTTTCTGGAGCTACATAAATATTGTTATTCGTTTAAACAAAGCTAAAAAAAATCGTGAAATTAAATAAGTTTTATGAATTTTATTAATTTTAAATAAAAATAAAGTGAATACTTAAATCATTATCATACCTCTAAAACGTATAATTAAATGTCACAATAAAAATTAAGAAGAATTCACAAAATAAAAAATTAAATTAAAATAATTTAAATCGCTACCACGCAAAAAAATAATAATAGCCTAACGTATGCTATATCATTTTTTTTTTTTTTATTTTTTCGTCATAAACAAATGCATTCTGAATGCAAATGCGAAAAACCGCGGTAAAAAAGAATCGCCGTTAAAGTTGCTCTGAATATTCAACGTCGATTTTCATGCGCACACTCACCGCGTGTGCACACGAAGTCCGTGACACCACTACAATCGTGGTATAGATCTATTCTCAAATCCTAAATCGTTGACTTTTCAGAATTGTGCATTGGAAAGGCTCTCCCGGCGCGTATTTATATTTGTAGCTTTTCCCTTCGGTCGTAGTATTGCGGTTTGTATAGAAAAAGAGAGAGAGAGAGAGAGAGAGAGAGAGAGAGAGAGAGAGAGTATCCACGAGTATAACAATGAAAATGAGAAAATATTGACACAGCTTCATGGCGAAAACTCTATAAAAGGAGATAGATACGCACTAGCGCGTATCCTATACACCGCCCCTATATATATCCGATCGATGCATATAACGCCATTCTCTTTTTCCATCGCTTCTTTTGCCTCCTCCTCTTTTTTTTTTTTTTTTTTTTTTTTGAAAAATGCGAAAAGACCAAACGCCGATGGGCGTGTTGTCAAATCCATTGATCACGGCTGTGGACTTTGTATACTTTTGGTTGTTTTGTTTTGTTTTTGTTTTTTTTAACGGACATTCGTCGCGCCACACATTGTTCTCCCTACGTCATCGTGACATCGTGTTTTGACATCGTCTATAGAAAAATTCGGCTCTGCGGCATGAACTTTTACGCAGCGTTCGAATTGCTTCGTATTTATAGTTCACTTTGTATGCAAACACACTCTTTTTTTTATACGATTGCGGCATCGAGCGCATGGCCAGTGATATATCTTCTTTGTAAAGTTACGGTTAAAAAAGTCACGAGGAAAGATTGTTATTTATCGGCGGTTATTCATACAGACGCACAGTTGGATAAAACGTCGAAAAATTTATTTATATAAAATTTTATTATACTCAAGAGTTAATATAACACTTCGAAATACTTTATTTTTATAAATTTTCATTAATTTTAATTTAAAGCTGTTTATTTATTTATTTATTTTTTTTTTTTTTCAAGCACTATGAATAAATTGATTATTACTATTTTTACGTAAAATTTTAACTATTTAAAATATCAATAATTTAAAAATTTTCATAACTATAATCACAATCGAAATCATATACGAAATCATCTTACAAATATCAAAATTCGAAAACGTCTGAGTAGAACCTTAAACGATACAAACGATCCCAATTAAAATAATTCGAAATCAATGTTTTTCAAAATTCACCGAAGCGCGATAATTGGCCGAATAAAATATTTTAAACGATACAGGGAAAATTAAAATTTAACCAACCGTAACCTCCATCGATATATACGCGCTTAAACTCATGGCTATACCTTATACACACGCATGTACAAGACAACGATTACAACCATAGACGAAAATGACGCGATTTAAAATAATGCGTTATGCACCCTGCGTGTCGAAAGCAAAAATTCGAGGGCGCGACAGGTGGCCCGTGAAATCGGGCCACAAGTGAGCCAAATCGGTCGCGTGTCTCTTCCCCTCCGTGTGTGCGTATGGCGCGTGTACGTGAGATATTGTGCGTTGGATTTTGGCTCGTTTAAGAAAGAGAAAGCGTCCGTTCGTCTTTGGAAAGGAATTTTTTTTTGTTGTTGATGAAAGACGATGAAGCTGTTTGAGAGAGTCGTTTGTGCTTGAAAGAGATGCGATGTGGAAATTCTTTCTTCTGTTTGGATATTATTATTGTTCGATGCTTGCTTGTAAAAAAAAAAAAAAAAAAAAAAAAAAAAAAAGATGAAAATTTACGCGAAGATAAATAGTTTCGAGATTTATGAATATTTAACATTTTTGTTATTAGACTCTTTTAATAGACTGTTTGTAACTAATTTGTAAGAAAGAAGCTACATTGTTATTAAAACTATTCAAAATTATGTTTGATTCCAGCTTAACAAATAATAAAATTTAATTTTATTGAAAAATATGTATATCTTTAAAATAATAAATCAGCGTTATAATTATTTTGATGTTTAAACCAAGCAACAACTTATTCCGATAATATAATTGAGATTGAATATAGGCTTACTTAAGGAAGAAAAAGTGTGATTCGATTACGGCATCGGGAACCAATGCGTTCATCTAAGTGAGCAGCAGGTCCTCGAACTTAAAGTGTTTGTATTCGCTAAGCTTTGGGTATCAGAGCTCCTTTGGGGTGTTCTCAAGCTCAAAGCCTCGTTAAATCATCTATTTTGCTTTCTGACTCGATGACCTAGAAGGACTTTAAAGTATATCGAACCTATTAAAGACTTATCGTAAGGTCAAATGTTTTCATATAATTAAAGTTCGCCGTGACTAACTGAAATGCGTGTGTAAATGATTAAAAATAATGACTTTCTATAGTATTTAAAAATATATGTATTTGCTTATAATTAAATTCACAAAAAATTTTATCATAATCAGATTTAATGAGTTGTAGAAAAAAAAAAAACATTTTACCATACTTTTCAAACTCTATCAGATTAACATAAAATCAAAAAAAAAAAAAAAGTAAATTTGACATTTCTCCCGCCAAAACGTAAAAAGAAAAAAAAAAAAAAAAAAAAAAGCTGGACCAGAAAAATCTTGAAGAAGAAGCAGAAAACGCGAACGCGGCGAGAGAAGCGAAATCCTGGCGCGTTTTAGCGCTTCGCGTTTGTTTCCATTTAAATGGTAATCGAGTTCATAATGTAATTGTATTCCCTGTGTAAGCTCCCCCGAAGCTCACGCGCGGAACACCGCGTTGCTCTCACTCCCTCTCTCTTCCTCTCTCTCTCTCTCTCTCTCTCTCTCTCTCTCTCTCTCTCTCTATCTAGCTCGTATTGTTCGCATTGTGTCTTCTCTTTCTCTCTCTCTCTCTCTCTCTCTCTCTCTCTCGCCTATATTATACATATAGACCCGTCGCGCATAAACATTCCCCCGTCCGTTGTGTGTGTGTGTGTGTGTGTGTGTGTGTGTGTGTGTGTGTGTGTGTGTGTGTGCGCGCGCGCGCGCGTGTGTGTGTGTGTATGTGTGTGTGTGTGTGTGCGTGCGTGTTGCCACGGAACGAACGGTGAATCCGTTGGCCTTTCAGCCCGTGCGCTCTGCCCCCGAAATCTCTAAGCCCGCCACCGACCACCGCTGCTCGGTTTCATATTTTGCTGCAACAATGGCTGCTTCGACTCTCCTCCCAGCTATATATATATATATATACCTCCTCATCCTCCTCCTCTTCCTCTTATTCTTTGATTCATTCTCCTCTCTTTTTCTCGCGGTTATGCTTGCTTGACATGGCTGACTTTTCGAACAGAAAAAAAAAAGGTAATAATAATAATAACGTAGCGTATGCGATACGGGGTGTCATCGCTGTCTCGTATAACTCACGAAGAAAATCTCTATCCTTATTTTTATGAAAGCCTATCGTTGTACGCTTAGCGCTGTGTAGTTTCTTGTGCGCGTTAAATATTCTATTTTTCTTTTATACGAAAATTCTTTTGAATTTTTAAACGATTCGGGTTAATCGTTTATTTCGTGCGAATCGCTTTTACATCGAATATAATAATGACGGGAATATTTTTGAAACTGAAAGTTGATAAATAGTACATCGCATAAACTCACCCAGTCCGAAATCTTGCATTGCAAAACGCACTCGCAACCATACATACGCGTCTCGAGAATTCGCGCAACTTACCAGTACGCATTAAAGCCACGTACGACCTCGGCATTGTTGAAAACTATTTTCGTGCGACATTCTCTCCCTTCTTTCCTCCCCACCGCCCTCTCTTTTTCTTTCCCTTCATACATATTCATCAAACGCTAATTAATCATCGCGCCCCGCTATGTACATACACATACGCAGATAATATATTTATACATATATACCTACGTGTACAAAAGCGCGAGTTAACGCGCTACGTGCGCCTACCCTTCTTTTCTTTCTCTCTCTCTCTCTCTCTCTCTCTATTTCTCTCTCATGGTCTTCTCTACCACCTCCGCCACGAATACACAGATGCGCTTATGTACATCTTGCGCACGCGTATACATCGCGTACACGTATAAGTATTTATGCGCCTTTACCGTGTAAATGTGCACGAAACGTTAGCGTACATGTATATATATATATATGTATATATGTGTGTGCATGTGTACGTAGGTACGGTGAAAATACGAGCGTCGTTGTGTGTTTATCCTGTCTCATAAATTACGGGGCAACTTCCAGATGGCGAACTTAATGTTAAGAAAATAATTTATATTTGTTGCGCTAAAGAGATAGTTCGAGAGATGTTTAGCAGAGCATCGGTTTTTACGATAATATATATGATATTATGTGTATACATATATGTTTAGTACATGTCGAATAACGTTCGCCGCTTCATGATTTACTAATTTTATGATAGAAGTTTGCGGTGTACTTTGTGAACAATGTCAATGGCATCCTTTGCATCAAAATTTTACTTTTTATACTTTAATACGAGTAAAATAAAATTAGGTGCGATGATTTTATTTACTTTTTATAACTAATAAATTTATAGTTTTATCATAAATAAATCATATTTCAATATATTTATGCGTCGAATTTGCGTATTCCGATCAATATTTTCTTAATTCCTTTCTCTTTATTTTTATACATTATGATAAGTTTAAAAATTTCTATCGAATCAATCAATATTGTTCTTTATCATCTGGTTAAAAGATTCATACTCTTCGTAAAAAGAAAAAAAAAAAAAAAAAAAAAACAAACAAAAAAATCAATCGACGGCAAGATAAATCCAATAACAAGCGCTTGAAACTCAACGTAATAAAGGAAAAGTCTCTGCTATAATAAAGCCATCTCAACTTTATCCGTCATCTTAAACGGTCATCAAGTTCGACTTAAACGTCGAAACATTCGCGTAATCGCATTTAATGGACTCTGCGTCAAACGCAACCGGAAAACTAAATGAAACCTTCTAACATTATCCCCGGTGTCGAAGCAAAAAAATAAAAGCTAACGCCGAAAGAAGTCGCACTTGTTCCGCTCTCTCTCTCTCTCTCTCTCTCCCTCTCTTGCGTACATAATTAGCCGTCGTTTATTTTACAGCCCGACCGCGCTCAACCATTAGGGAGAAACGTATCGCAGAATACGTGGGGATGAATTTAACAGGGGAAAAGGTTTCCTATAGAGGCCCTCTCGTTCGCTTTATAACGCTTCGCTGCGGTAATGTGACGCGATCATCGTTGCGTGTATTATGTGTATATACGGCCCGCGTCCATTGATATCGTATGCACTCGTTCAATGTCGCACGTTTAAGAGGGGAGGGGGAGAAATGTGAAATATATTTCTACCCCAAAAATTTCTCGCTCGACTTTCTCCCTTCTTTGCGTTCGCCCCCCCCCCCTCTCTCTCTCTCTCTCCTCTCTCTTATCTTTGGGGACTTTTTTTCGAGCAACTTTTTTTCCCGAGATATGCGAAATGAAAATACTCTACATACAGTCTTTTTTTTCTTCTGCTTTAAAATGTCCTTCGCGATCTATTTTCTGTATTAACTAAGTAGTTATTTTCAAAGTCTGTAAATCTTTTTTAGGTGTGCATTTACACTATTGTGCTCAAGTTTTTTGCAATTTCGTCGAATCAAATTATTTTTTTAGATTTTGTATTAAAAAGAAAAAAAATATATATATGTATGAATTTTTACATGTTTGCGTTTTATGCAAACTTTAATTTTCAAATTTAATATATTAATCTTTTTCTAATGCTAGAAAAATTATAAATGACATGCGTCATAAAATTCATCGATCATAATCACATTTCATATTTAAACTTTACGTCAATAGAGCGAAAGAAAAAAATTCGATACGAAAACAATAAAAAATATTTTATTCCTTAAAAAATGTATGTATAACCTTACATAACCTTAATTTACACAAAGCTTAAAAAAAAAAAAAAAATTCCCCTTTATTCACCAACACGTGTACATCCCTAATGCAAAACATTTAATTGACTCGATGACGATCGAACCAAAGAATAAAGCATTAAACGAAATGCTCCGAGTGCGAACGTTGAAAAGACTCCTACGGGAGCATTTAAATAATTGGACGATACCCGTGGCGTATATACATACATACATAAAGAGTATAATATATACGCACACGCGCAAGTGTTACTCGTAATGCGCAAGCATCTGCGGGTTCTTATCGCACCGCATCGAAGGATTTCCCTTGCGTTAAATCGCGTATGCATATATTTACATGGAAGAGAAAATGTATATCCATACATCTTTGTGTGGATTAATATTTGCGCAAAAGATACAATTCGTATAAACATAAAGCATCGAAAAACTTTTGTACCTTTGGTGTTCGTTTATTGCACGCACGTGTATACTTCTCATTAGAAACAAGAACTTACTATGTATAAATTACACATTGAATTATAACCCGTAAACGTGTGCAAATTTTTAATAACTCTTTGTGATTGATCAACTACATCGAGTGTTGATTCTACGACGGTTAGATAATGACAATTTTCAAATTGATTACCTTAATTTTAAGCTTATCAGTTTAAGCAAATACTTCGAACGCGTGTGAAAAATTTAATGGTTAGGCGATGTTCAATGGAGAAATTTCTATTATTTATATAATGTTATAAAATTTATTAATTTTTTATACTTTAATTTATAAACTTGTTATTTTTATCCCTCGATTATTATCCCAATTAAGTATTATAAATTTTTCAAAATATTTTTAATAATGTTTACTTTTACAGTTTATTATTAATCTAAACTTAATTAACGTATTTAAAAATTAAAATATTCGAACTTTCAAAAGCTATATGCCGATCTGCTAAACTGCCATCATTGCGACATTAAACGAAGACGCGTAGAAAAAAGAAAAAATTTATCAGTTTTTGGATACCAACGCGACGTCGTTAATTTTTATTTTTCTCAAGCTCTCATCTCTCCGCGTTATAATTTTTATACGTATAGATCGGCATAGCGAACAACGCGCGCGCCATGTGTTTTGACAGCTTGTATCAAACTTTAAGCGTTGCATTTGACGCGCGAGTTTATGTATATACCTTATAGAGGATATTCCGGTACAGCCTTATGTACATACACGTAAACGCAATGCACAATATATAAACCGGCAGATTGTTCGCTGACAAATGAGCGGCCCCTCGAGCGTTGCGAGATACAGGCGAGAGCATCGGGACCTGCGCCTATACATCTATGCCCAAGACATATGGTCTCGTAAAAAAGATATACAAGAGAGAGAGAGAGAGAGAGAGAGAGAGAGAATAGGATACCAAAGCGTTATAATAGCTTTGCGTGCGGTGGTAACAAACGCACTTCCTACTTGGATGCGATATTAATAGAGATCAAATGTTTTATAACGGAGTTGCTCGCGTTGATTCATATCTTTTTATTATTTTTGTTTTGTTAGTTTGTTCTTTTATCGCTTTTTACGACGATCGTTACTTTATTTTTATTGATTTAATAAATTTGTTTGTTCGACCTGATTTTAATGTTTTTTTTTTGTTTTTGTTTTTTTTTCTTTTTTTCTTTTTTTTTTGTTTTTTTTTACAAAATGTTTATTTATTAATTGTACAAGTATACCGATGGTTATCTTGACTTTTAATTTATTCTCGTAAATAACGATGAAGTTTTACTTTTAGAAAATAATGAGCAGATGTTTAATCAAATGTATATTTTATATATACAGTATGCTTTGATTTGTTGAACTTGATTATTTCAATATTTGATATAGAATATCTAGAATTTAGTAAATTATAATTTCTAGGAACACACGTATAATGTATACTTAAAAATTTTTTTTTCATATTTAAAGATCTTTTTTATACTAAAATGTAGCTATAATAAAAATAAATGTTAACTACGATAGAAGCCATTTACGTATAATTTAGTGATAATGATATGTTTTATTTTACAGTTTTATAGCGCCTTTGATCATCAACACATTTATCGCTTATTTACATAAAATTTGACTACGCTTTAAATGCGTCGATAAGGCATAGTAATTATCAACTTTTAAAAAGTTGGTAATTATAGTATAATCGAAGTAAAGACGTCTGTCATCGACTTTCAATCGCAATCTAATTCTAATTAAATTAACACGCATTACATTCGATTATTAAAAAGTCAAGTTTTTACAAAAGTACCAAATAAATATTCTTGGATAAATAAATTGAGGAAAGTAATTATTTTTGGAAAAACAAAAGGAGAAACTAATTTCAATATTTATCATTTTATTAAAAATAAAAATTGAATAACGTTCGAGAAATCATTTAAACAATGTTCTGTGTTTGCAGTATTTGTTTTCTTACTCGACTAAATTATATGTAAATATATGCAGTGAAAGTGTCGTTAAAGGCAACCTTATGCATCCATTGTTATAAAATTATACCTTTATATAGCTCGCGCTATACGTTAAAAAAAAAAAAAAAAAAAGTGTAAAACGAAAAGATATAAAATTGCAAGAATAAATTGAAATTTTACGAGTGTATAAATATCGCGTAAAGAAAACGAAACTACGTCTTGATATGACAGAAGATAAATCTGATTGTATAATTTATCAATCCGATCTTTCGTAACACGCGTTCGAGTCATGTTCGCATTGTTTGCACAAGTCGAATTGTCAAGAAAGCCCGAATAAAATAATTTATTATTAACGTATGAACTTTGATACACTTTTACGGCGCACGTTAATAAACTCAACTGTTAACTATACGTTGTTAAAATTAAAATTAAAATTAAAAAAAAAAAAAAAAAAAAAAAAAAAAAAGAATATTCCAAACTAAAAATAAAGTGTCAAATAAAGTGTGCGTGATATAAATCACGGCAACGGTCGCTTACATGGCTAAGGACATATTTAAACAAAAGTACTTTGGGAGCTTCGATTAAACAGGTGTAACTGTCAGGCTCCCGTAATTAAATATTTAACTTGAAGAACCGATATATATGACTTGGATAGTCAATTTTTCGTTAGTACGAGTTTTGATGTTAAACTAGACGAATATTAAGCCTCTCGATTGATGTTAACGTTACGTTTATAAACATATAAAATAATTATTAATTTATAAAATAATGCAGCTGCTTCGTCGTTACACGGATTGTTTAAAAATCGTCCCGGAAGAACCTGCTTAATACTTGTCTATACTTTTTTATTTAAATTATTTTTTTTTTTTTTTTTTTTTTTTTTTTTTTTTTTTTTTTTTTTGCCATCGTTTATATTAATTATATCGTAAAAGTGGTAATACATCGATAAGTGAAAATGATATCGACATTTGCAAAACCTTCCTTATTGCAAAAATATTATCCACAATGCTTCACAGGAATAGGAGGTGAGTAATTTTATGTAATATAACTAATTGAAAAAATATAATACATTTATTTAAATTTTTTACATTAATAAAAAAATTTTATTTTAATAAATATGTAACATTAAAAATTTATGTGTATTCAATTATTAGTTAGATAGCTTTTAAATAAAATAATAAATATTTTTGCACGTTAATGATTAACGATAAGTAAAATTATATTCATAAAATAATAGTGAATCAAACAATATGATAAAAACGGTAAAAAGTTTATGTAGAATATAAGTCGATTATGATAGCTCGTAAATATCTAAAAATTTTTATACCATTCTCTTAAAAATTTCGTAACGAAAATCTCTTTGAATTTCCAGTGACGTTAATAATGATCGAGATCGGCTTAATGTGCGGCTGGTCATCTCCATATTTGGCACGTCTAACGAGTACCGATTCTCCGTTACCTCTGACATTAGATCAGGCAGCTTGGGTAGCTTCGTTGTTGAATTTAGGTAGATTTCTCGGGGCTTTTTGCGGCGCGTTTTCCGTTGATTATTTCGGCAGCAAAAAATCGATATTATTCGCCATTGCGCCCATCGGTTTCTGCTGGATGTTCACCATGACGGCGAAGAGTTTCGTTTGGCTTTACGCGGCGAGAGCATTCGGTGGATTTGGATTGGGTATGACATACAGCTGTTTTGCTTTATTCGTCGGTGAAGTCGCTCTGCCGGAAATACGTGGTGCTCTCGTTTCACTAGCTATGGCAGGTGGCAGCTCGATCGGAGTCGTGGTTAGTATTCCATCCGTGTAATATGTATATATTACGATTTTAAACGATCAGACCAGAGGATAAATTATATGATAAATTATATGATATTATTCAACAAAAAAAAGTTTAAATTTTACATTTACTTATACGATGAAAATGATAATCGACTATTGATCTTTCGGTTAAAAAGTTTAAGTGTTTAATTGTGCGTATTTTTGCATCTGTTGTATTAAATATTTGTCACAAATATAATTGACGATGCAGTTTAATACTGTGTGTTTATTTAATCGTTTATTATTAACTCATTTGGAAATTTCGCGTCTTGTAAAATCTAAATATTGTTATCGATTCAACGTAATTATTGATAACTTTATTGCACAGAGTTTACACGGTAAAGTGATGGATGCGTGCGGATTTAAATAAAAATTAATCCGATATATTAGCATCGTAATGATAAAATTTTGTTATCGATCTTTTCTCATTAAATACTTCGTCGTAATGACGTTCATTGCCGAAAATTACAAATCAACGATTACGAAAATTTCTAAAGACTCAAAAAATTAAAATTTAATTCGCGCGCGTTATTTTCATGGATATTTCAACAATATTTATTGTATCGTTAAAAGTTTTTGAACCTGTCGATCGATTGAATTTTTCAATTTTTAATAAATATCATGTCTTCAATTAAACTCATACCGATATTCGATATTAAATTTTCCTTTACGTAAATTTTTAATTATTAAAATTTCAACATTATATGCATAAATATAAAAAAAAAAAAAAAAAAAAAAAAAAAAAAGAATAATAATGAAATTTAATATATTTTACATAGAATTAAAAAAAAAAAAAAAAAAAAAAAAATCAAATAATTTTCAAAATTTTATTTATAGGTTAGCAGCATTTGCGGCTCGTATCTAACAATGGACATGACGGCAGCGATTTATGTAATTCCTTGCATAGCTGTTGGTATACTATTTTTATGGCTACCGGATTCGCCGTATTGGTTGGTAAAAATCGGGGAATACGAAAGGGCGAAACGTTCCCTCGTCTGGTATCAACCGTACAACGATCCCGACAAGGAGCTCGACATCGTGAAGAATCTCGTAACCACGGCGACGTCCGAGAGCTTTTGCGACAAGCTGAAAAAGTGTAAAACTCGACCGATGAAAAGAGCGTTGATTCTCATAGTGGTATTGTTCACCTTCATGCAAATAACCGGCCTGAACAGCATAGTTTTTTACATGGAGACGATCGTGACGCGAAGCAAGTTCACGCTCATCGATCCATCGAACATCGTCATATGCGTTAACGCGTCGGGACTGATAGCCGCTTTCGCCTCCGTATGCTTGATCGACAGATGCGGCAGAAGATTTCTATTGATCGTATCCTGCGTCGGAGTTGCCATATCTATGGCAGGTTTGAGCGGTAATTCGTACTTGATAAGTATCGATGCCGATAGGTCGAATTTACAATGGCTACCGGTCACCTCGATCTTCGTATTCGTCATAACTTACTTCCTCGGACTGATGACAGTACCGAGTACGGTGTTGAGCGAAATTTTCCCATCCGATGTTAAATGCGTAGCGGGTTGCGTTGCGAGCTTGATCGGTGCGGTTTGGTCATTCGCGGCGACGAGATCGTTTCAACCGTTGATCGACGGCATCGGAGAGACTTACGTATTTATGATGCACGGTATGTTCGCGCTTATCCTAATACCTTACGCCTGCGTTTTCATGCCGGAAACCAAAGGTAAAAGTCTTCAAGAAATACAAAACAAGTTCATGAGAGCGTGAAATGAACGGTTGTTAGGTTACGAATAAAATTTAACTTTATTGACGTAGAAATATAGCAATATATATATATTTTTTGTACAAAAATTTAATGCGAATTCAAACGCAACACACGATATTTTGTAACATTTTTAATTTGTTTATACAATTTATCAAAAAAAAAAAAAAAAAAAAGAAAAAACTTTTTCATGTTGCGTCATTTTATTCTACAGTATTTAATAATTTAAAGGCTTAAAAATATATGTATTATATAGGTATTATATCATATTGTAAATAAACATTTATAACTTATGTTAAGAAAAGAAAAAAAAAAAAAAAAAACCATAGTTATCTCATTTCAATTAAAACGTATATCTTTAGCAAAAACACATCGAGTACACGGAATACAACCACGTGTGAGAAAAGCTCGTGGAGTGCTACACGTATTCCCGTAGTAATATAAACTCCGCTTATATCAAATTTCACCGAGGATTTCGAGCTTCCTCCACGGGTTATATCGGCAATATTCCTCGGTCGCGTGGCCGCTTCGCAAGGGAGGGAGAGATAGATACGATGAGACTTCGCACGCCTCGTGATTACTCCTGTTTTCTTTCCAGCCGTGCGCGACCTTGCACGGGCAATACGGGAGGGGTGACATATTAGTCGTGAAATTGAAGGCGACGCTTACGAAGCAATTCCGCGACGTTGTGTGTGTGTGTGTGTGTGTGTGTGTGTGTGTGTGTGTGTGTGTGTGTGTGTGTGTGTGTGTGTGTGTGCGCGCGCGTATGTGTGTATAGTTTTAGTTCGGAAGCTCGCTTTGGGAACGAAATCGCTTTGATCGCGTATCTTTTTTTTCTTTTTACCTGCGGGAGTTGAGAACTCGCGAGTATAGAGTATACGATGAAATTTGAAATTCGATTTCGGCTAATTTTCATCTCTTTGTCGTTATACACGAGACTCGAGATAACGCGCGCGCTTTGCTAATTACTAAATAAACGTGACGGTTTTTCCTAGCTTCTGATTCGAAAATTTTATATTGAGGTTAATGACATTTTACATTTTTTAATGACATGTCAACTTAATGTGATTCATTTAAATGCGTTATTAACATTTTTAACCGATGAGTTGATGTCCAATTAAAATTTTTTTTTCTTTTAAATATAGCAAACCCATAAATCATCTCATTAAATTGAATAAATAGATTTTTTATCTAAAACGTCTTATTTAATTTTTTTAATTATATCATTTTACGCGGAGAGAAAAAATTAATATTGAACTTTTTAGTAAAAATGATAATTTTACTGGATATATTTTATAGCTTGCAAAGACGGGCTTAAAATTGAAGAAGATATAAAAAAAATTTAGATCTACAAATGTGTACACTTTTATGAAGGTGTTATTCATATATAACATTTGTTTAACCTATATAAATCTATTGATAAATTTAAAAGCAAATTAAATTTACGAGTAGTTACGTTTTTTGAAAGCTTTATATATGTTTCTTTTTAATTCACTACTTATTTAAAACTAAACTATTATTTTCTGCATTCATTATGAAATTACTATTTTTCTTTAATTGAAAAACGTAATTTTTAAGTTATACCATTAAATAAATTAAGATTTTAAAATTTATACATTTCAAGTAAGAATAAATTTATTTAATTAAGTAATTTTTAATGAATTATTTTTTATAATTTTACTATTACTATAATCAAAATCATTATAATGCGACTTTATCGCTTCATAGTGCCATTTACTTATACAAGATAAAAATAAATATTCTTTCGAAATAATCTCGTTTTAACTAAATAAATGACGTATTTAATTAGACTCTAAAATATTCTTTAATAAATTTGTTATATTGTATACAATTTTGATTTTATTTAACTATTCAAGAAGAAATATAAACACTAAAATATATATTATAATTATAATAAAAATAATATTTTTATGTTATAACATTTACACCGGTAATGTACATGTAAATGATTCGAAACTGTTATTTATGTAAATTTAACAAAAATTAGTTGTTTATAGAATATTCTCCCTAAAATACTACTGTAGATTAAGAAATTGCACACAAGTTCAAAATTTTATTGATTTTATTGATCCATTCAACTAATTGAAAAAAAAAAAAAAACCATCAAGCGCAACAATTAAGGAAGTTCTCTCAGTACATAACTAATCAATGTAGTGTAGGCTATTACGCGTCGTTAACTCACGTAGTACGAGGTGCATTTGTAGATTTGGCAACATCACGCTATAAACAACTGTTTATTTTAAATTCTATAAAAGTATATACATATACCTGTAAGCTTAATTGTGACGTTTTAAAATAAAAAAGAAAAATGAGTGACATCATCAAAAAGTTTTCTCGGAAAGGAAAAAGGGTGACAGAAAGGGTGTATGAAAAACGTTTACAACAACAACAAATTGGAAAAAATAATAGAAATGTGTACGGTATTAGAAATGATGTGCATAACATATATATATAATCATTGAGCAGACGAGAATTAGAGAAAGAAAGGAAGTACAGTGTTACAACGTTGCCAAATTTATAAAATAATTTATAAAGAAAAAGTAACAAATTCCTTTACTCGTTAATTTATTGCTCAGCTTATAAATACCCAATAAATATTTTTAAAATTGATTATTATCAATTGAACATATAGTTTTCTTTATAAAAAAGTTGAAAAAAACCCAATTTCAATTATTTCACATTACTTGAAAAAAAGTGACGAAAATGGCATTCTTCATAAGACTCCATGTTAAATTTTCAAAAATAAAAACATTAATTACTCGTTTTCTACGTTCTGAACGATTCTAAAAATTTAATTGAGTTATCATGATGGTAATATTTATTAATGTACAAAGTTTCAACGATATCTCAATTTTGATTCTTAAGTGATAGAATCTCCTTAATAAAAATAATTCAACCAATGCACATAAATACCTGGACACGAGTAATAAAAGCGTAGAAGAAGCTCGTGAAGGAAAGCGAACGGGCGCACGCGTTATTGTATGAACGCACGGGGACGAATATAGAGGAAAGCGCGTGCTCGAGGAATACCGGAGGGTAGTCCGCTTGGTAACCTTGGCAACCGGAGGTCTACGGCATCGGCATTCGTATCTAAACAGAGAAGTCTAAGGGGGTGTTATGTCAATATCGCGGAGGAAAAGAGAAAGATATATTTTATACCATGTATGTATATACGTCTACTGTCTACTATTCTCTCTCTCTCTCTCTCTCTCTCTCTCTCTATATATATATGTAAGCGTATATTAGAGTTGTGTGATGAAATCACTGTGTCGCTGTTTCCGGTACTATACTTCACGTGTTTATCATCGAGAATGAAAGCATTGGGTATATTTTATACGTATAGATGATCAAAAAAATGTATAATATTGATCATATATATCGTCCTAATGTAAACGAAATAAAAACCGCATACGTTAAAATATGATTAACCAAATTTTTTCCCTTTTTTAAGAGAGAGAAAGAGAGAGAGAGAGAGAGAGAGAGAGAGAGAGAGAGAGATCGACTACGTTTCTTTATAAGATTTTTACATGTTACGCATGACAATGAATTAATATAAATTGAGTGTGATTATAATAATGTGACATGCGTTGTTTATAAAAAAATATAGATAACTATTCAAATAAGTTTTACAAAACATTAATCAATAATATCAAATGATATTTATGATAATTAAAATAGTTTGATTATATAAATATCAATTATTAATTAATGTTAATACGTATAAATTAACAAAGTTTATAAGATCGATCAAAACGCACAATATTTTTGGTAAAAATAATGCAAGTTGTGAAACGATAATATAAATGTTGCGATAAAATAATATGCAATATCGATAAATTCATAAATGATTGCAGAAACTTACGATTCGAATGTACGAGGACATTTTAAGTTTATTAACACCGACGATTTATTTGTTTTCATTACAACTGAGAACGATCTTTATAAATATTGCATAAAAAAATTCGATAATCAAAAAAGTGGCTCATCGCCGATTAAGCAAAATATCATATCCCATTGAGACGTCCGTCGTTAGCTGTATCACACATTAACGACATTCAACAATCAATTTCAAAGACTTTCGTATCTTAATTATATAATTTTATATGATAATTGTGTTTAATAATGTTTATTGATTGACAAAAAAATAATAAAACTGATTAATAGTGTAATTAAAAATTTTTTTAAACGACTGTGAGAAAATGTTAACTTTTTCAATGGGTATAATTAAAAAATTTAATTTAATTTTTATGGTGTTTCTTATAATTTTCGGATGGTTGATTTTCAAATGGTGGCAAGTGCAGAAACGTTGCTGGAAATATATAGCTGAAATACCTGGACCTTTTGCTTTACCTTTGGTTGGAAATTTGATACAACTCAATGTTGATCATGACGGTAAGTAAAACAAATTATTTATATTAGCAAAGAGACAAAAAAATTATTATTATTTTTAATAAATTTAAAATCAAGGTTAGAAGAAAAACAAAAATTATTTCACACAATATATATATTCTGCCAAAATATTCGTTTATTACAAAAACATGTAAAAAAAAAAAAAAAAGAAAAAAAAAAAAATCAGAAATCAATACATAAATTAATCAAATTCATAAAAAATGTAATATTGTCATAAAAAAATGTTTCCGCCCGGGATCGAACCGGGGACCTTCCGCGTGTTAGGCGGATGTGATAACCACTACACCACGGAAACTTTTGATCTCGGCGGGCAAATTTTTTGAGCTGCCAGAGAAAATCAACCCGTACCATCCGCAGCACTACTATGAAGTTTTTGTATGAAAATTATTATAACCGAAATTAAAGCCTAAATAGATAATTTGTATTATTATCAATAACGGTAAAAATTATCTCGATTGAATCTAAAGCGTATTAAATCTTTTTCAGGAGAAATAAATTAGTGACAAAAAACTGGGTTTGAATTTGGTATTTAACGATATTTGCAAATCTAATGAATGAGATGATAAAGTTAAATTAGTCAGATATAGTATTTAATTCTAGGCATAAATAGAGCTACGATATAATACACAATATAACAATGCATAGTTTAACAGTAGATGATCATTTCTAAGTTTTGAAAAACTTAACTATAATTATAGACTCGAGTATAAATGAATGTATTTGATTAAATCTAATTAGGTTTAACTGAATTTGCTTATTGTAGACTCTAAAATGTAAACTAATTAGATTTTAATGGAGTACCTGTATGTAATTTGACATCTATCAGATATATATTTCTTAAAAAAGTTATAAAGATAAAACTGTCACAAACTGCGATATAAAACTATTTAATTTACAATAAAGTACATTAGAATAGAATAATTTTAGAATGTAAATTGATACACATTCTTTTTTTTGTAAGAAATGAGTAACATATGATCATTCACAAATTTATTGGATACTAAAAGTTATGTGCATAGTTTTTTTTAGAATTGACATTATTAATCCATATTAATCGCAAAGTTTATTTTTTTACATTTGTTTATTCGATAAATTACTAATATTAATCTTTACTATAATGTGTTATTAGAATAATGTTATAATGTTGAATAAACTCCACAGATCATAATATTTTATTAATCATCATTTATTTCTATTTTATTTCGTTCTTGGATTTCATTTTATTTATGCTTTATTTATTTAATAATCGATGTATATTAAGAAAATTTATAAAAATATAAAAGTTTTTAATTAAATTAATAAAAAAATGTTTCCGCCCGGGATCGAACCGGGGACCTTCCGCGTGTTAGGCGGATGTGATAACCACTACACCACGGAAACCTGTGAAAGTACATAATTTAATTCGATCTGTGATTTAAATATTTTTAAAAGTAAATCGATTAAAAAAAAAATCGCCAAAAAATATGTTTCCGCCCGGGATCGAACCGGGGACCTTCCGCGTGTTAGGCGGATGTGATAACCACTACACCACGGAAACACGATATGTCTGGTAATAAAGACAAATTCTTTTAAAATAAGCTTTTAATTTTTATTATTCAAAACTATAAAAACTGTATCTTAAAAAAAAAAAAAAAATCAATGACTGTTTTGCAAATAATAGTAAAACATTTGTTATATCAAAAGAAAGTATAGATTAATCAAATTATATATACTTTTATGCAGTCATAAATTATGAAGTGCTGCCACCTAGAATATATGCTTGTAACTCCGGTGCATTTTTGAAATATTTGATCGATAATATAGATTTCTAATTATCCAAGCGTTGTACAATTGATAATAACTTTTTTATAGTTTTTAATTTTTCCATACATTTATTTTTAATATAATACAAATTTTTTATTCAGATAGTAAATAAAATTTACGTGAGCAATTTTAAAAAAATAACTTATGCTATGAACGCAATTGATCTCCTGTTTCAAATGAAATATTGTCTAAAATTGAGCAAAACAATTTTAAATAATTAACATATGTTAGCACTGTTATCTAATAAAAAATCTAGGTTACTGACTACGCAATAGAGATGAAGAAATTGTAATAGTTTCTCGAATTTTGTCTACATTTTTGCGATATTAAGATCATAATTATATTTTACGTTATTTGTTTATAACAATTAATTTCGATGTTAAAATAAATGTTTTAAATAGAAATTTAATACCTAATCACCTGAGCTTTCCGCAATGAGATTACCGTTTAATCATCATAAACTTTACGGTGATAAATTGATCAAAACTGGCGAGTGGCCAAAATTTTTTATACAATTTTTTCAAAAATACTTTTAGAATTATTCAATCGGATAGTGGGTATGCGGCTACTTTGGGGTAATCGTGACGGTATCAACAAAGCATGGCTCGGCAGAAAACCTTACGTATTCTTGAGCAAGGCATCGACCGTAGAACCGATTTTGGGCAGCAACCGACACATTGATAAGAGTCTCGATTATCGTTTTATTCAACCTTGGCTCGGTAAAGGACTACTTACCAGTTCTGGTAATGCAAACGACAATGATATACGATATAAACTACTTTACATTTTCTTGAGCTTTTTTTGTTTTTTGAAACGACGAAATTTAATTTTTTCATTGCAAAAGTAAAATATTGAAATAATTGCAATTAACAGCAGTCGTTTAAAGTTTGAGTCAAATGTGCGTTTTGTATATGAGCCAAAGATAAAAAAAAGTTGTCATTAAACAAGTTAATGGCATTATTAACTTATAGTTTCAATGCA
The DNA here is from genome assembly GCA_949987625.1 of Chalcis sispes. Lineage (NCBI taxonomy): Eukaryota > Metazoa > Arthropoda > Insecta > Hymenoptera > Chalcididae > Chalcis > Chalcis sispes. The sequence goes on from OX465094.1 coordinate 74,501,211, forward strand.
TAAACGTCATGATTATATTTTTTACGTACAAAATGCACAAAATTTGATTTGTAAATTGATAGCAAAATAGTTTTTAATAAGAATAATTCATCATTTTTCTTTGATAATTAATATCTTGAAAAAATACGCATTGTTTAATCATGAAGTGCATACTTGTAATATTCGGTACTAATTTACAAAACTAATTTTAAAAATATAGTATTTTTACATCTTTAACGATAATTAAAAATATATAAGTATCATTTGAAAGACTTTGACTTTTAACGTTAATAAAGATTAGTTATTTTTAAACGTTACGATCATCGCATTTGTTTAAGTCAATTATTTCTTTTTAAGTTTTAATTGTAAATTATTTTGCGTCAACGCGGCAATTTTCTACGCGATAAATCGAGAAAAAATTTTGTAATACTTTGTGCTCTATTATGTACATTCTATACTTTGGTGAATAAGATACAAAAATAATTTGCAATTTTTTATAAAAATTATGTTTCCCGTGTATTCAATACATCTTAATACTTACAAAATAAAATAGTTTTAATATTTTTTTCTTCTAAAGTAATTTTAATAATTTATTAATTTAAACAAATATAAAATCTAATATAAATAAATAAATACGATGGCTTCAAGTTGAAATAAATTTAACTTTATTAATATTTATCATATCGATCTAGAATTAAAAACAAATTTTATTTATTTATTTTTTTTTTTTTTAATTACCCCGATATGCACAATAAATTTTACGATTTAACGATAACATCGAGAAAGCAATCAAATCGTTAAAATAGTTTACTTTATAAAAAAAAAATCTTAAATATCAGATAGCTATATTAGATAACTGTGGCTTTCAAACGAACTGATATTTATTTTAAACCTATGCATTGCATGCATCATCATATAGTTATGTGAATTATTGAAAAATCATGTTTTAAGTTTCTTACTATTTTGGATGACTAAATTATGTTTGAATTGCATTTTTTTTGTGTTATAAATGATAAAATATATATTCATAATTTTATCGTGGAAGATATTATTTTTTTCAATTGTAAATCATATTTTTAAATGATGAAGTACTTTATTTGATTATAATATTAGAGTTTTCAATATTTATATTTTTAATTTTTCAAACATTGACTAACCGAAAAGTCTTGGAAATTTGCATTCCGAATTAACATTACTCGCTCGTATACATAATTCACAGAAGATATTTTAAGAACAATTGCAAACATCTTCGATCGCAGGTAGCAAATGGTACTCCCGTCGAAAAACGCTAACGCCGACCTTTCATTTCAACATCCTCGAGGACTTTGTGCAGGTGTTTGGTGAGCAAACCGAGATACTCGTGAAAAAATTGGCCGTGGAACTGGGCAAACGTTCCTTCAACGTATTTCCGTACGTGACCCTCTGCACCCTCGACATAATCTGCGGTAAGATGCATCGAATATACGCACTCGCTTATGCATAGACATAATATGCATGTACATATATATATATATATATAAAGCTAGAAACGCGCGAGGCGCTTTTAGCTCAGCAATCATTGCAAGCTCACACGCAGATATTATCTCTCGCACTACGTATATACAGAGACGGCGATGGGCAGGCGTATCTCCGCACAGAACCACTACTCGGTGACTGACGGTGATTACATCCGAGCCGTGTACGAGTAAGTTGATCGATACTTTCTCTTTGTCGCATTTTTGAGAATTTTTTGCAAGCTTATCTGTGCGCGCTCTTGTAACTAGCGCATATAATCGCATAACTAGCACTTTTTTTAAATAATTTTTAATGCGACGAATAGATAAAGCATTTTGTTTTTCGTTTGGTTTTGTTTTTTTAGAATGAATCATACACGATTGAATTCTATACTTAAACAATAGAATAAATTATTTTCAATCGCATTAGCGCTAATAAAAATATTTTTCTTTTAACCAGACGAATGACGTATACATGTAGTTTTATTTACAAGGATCATATTTAATATCTTGTTATTCAGAGTAGATAACGAATGACAAATTCTTTTTTTTTTTTTTTTTTTTTCTTTATAATAAATTAATCATGACTCAAAATAAAATACCTCACCGTTTCTGAAAAATATTTTTAGCCCCTTATTTTCTATAAATAGCATTAAACTTCGAAAAACTGCCTGTAACTTTATAAATGTATATTTTTCCAATACAATGTAAATAAAAATTCTATTTTATGAAAAAATATTTTATCCAAAAAGCTGAGTTACAAAATGACCTAAAAAAAAATGAATTTTACATCTAGGATACTATACTATAATTATAAAAAGTAAATTTTTATTCTTAACAGAATAGGAAATATAATTCAAACAAGACAGGCGAGTATGTTTTATCATTCGGATAAAATTTTCCGACTATCTCCACTTTATAAAAAGCATCAAGAATGCATTCAGATTTTGCATAATTTTTCTAATAAGGTAAACTTAAGTGAAAATTTTTTACAAATTATTAAGCATTATTTAAAAATTTTTAAATTATTTACTTCATGCACGTAAAGGTCATAATTGAAAGACGAAAAGAAATTTTAGAAAATCCTGGAGAAATTAATGGAAACGAAGGTATGATATTTTATCAAAATTTATTATCAAAATTTTATTTTTTTTTGTTTCTTTTGTTTTTTTTTTTGTTTTTTTTTTCTCTTATTTCGATGATTAATCCATTAATTTCTTACAAAGAAACAAAGAAGCGACTCGCTTTTTTGGATTTACTGATTAAGGCATCTGAAAATGGATCGGTTCTATCTGACAGCGATATTAGAGAAGAAGTTGACACCTTTATGTTTGAGGTACTGTTACACTTTAAAACGTATTTTTGATAAATTTTCGATACGACATTATTATATTAATCGTATTTATTAGAAAAATTCACGCAACATATTTTTATCATTATAAAAATTATAATAGGGTCATGATACGACATCATCTGCGGTATGCTGGACGTTGTATTTACTCGGTTGTCATCCGGAAATTCAGGTGTTTAAAATATTCATCGACACATGTTAATAATAATGTTATTTTATAATAAGAATGACGTTTTCAGAAAAAAATAGTCGCCGAGCTGGAAGCAATATTTTCTACAGGTCATTACGATAGATTACCTACTCTTCGAGATTTAAAGAGTATGAAGTATCTGGACAAGTGTATTAAAGAAGCCTTAAGATTGTATCCGAGTGTACCATTTTTAGGACGGGAAATTATCGAGGACGTTCAAATTGGTAAATTATTTTGGAAAGATAATATTATTTAAATTTTTGATAAAAAATATTAATAAATATAAAATTAATTTCCAAGGAAAGTATACCGTACCTAAAGGAACTACGGCACTTGTTATCCTACCAGTTTTACATCGAGATCCAGAAGTATTCCAGAATCCTGAAAAATTTGATCCAGAAAGATTTTCGATCGAGAATATGATTGGTCGGCATCCTTATGCATACATTCCATTCAGTGCTGGGCCTAGAAATTGCATAGGTACGTACACTTTAACGTAGTAATTTGTTAGATTCATTTTTAAAATTTAATTAAGAAATTTAATAATAACATTAAAAATAAATATATATTAATATATTTTTAGGACAAAAATTTGCACTATTGGAAGAAAAAGCGCTTATTTCGGGAATATTAAGAAAATATACAGTGGAAGCAGCTGAACGTCGCGAAGACATTCAAATCACTGCTGAACTTGTTATTCGAGCTAAAAATGGTCTTCACATAAGAATTCATCCCCGACTTAATTGAATCTTTAGTATAGTTAATTACCGTTTTTATTATATAAAAATGTTAATTATACTTTTGTTATGAAAGATAATTATTTGAATTATCAAAATAATCGCATTGAAAATATTGAACACTTGTAAAATCTTACTATGTAAGCGATGCCTTTTAGTAACGTATTTTTTATTCTTTATACTATTTATAAAATAAATGTGCAATTTTTACATAAATAAAAATTTGAATAATAAAAAATTCAGTGACATATACCGTTAATATTTTATTTTCAAAATCAGTTTAATAAATTTCAGTTATAAAAATAGTAACTGAGTGAGTTTTATAAAAGTAAGATAAATTTGAAGTTTATTATAATCAGTTATTTAATTTTGTGATGAAATTTAAAATTAAAAAATTTAAATAAAAAAAAAAAAAAAATATAAGAACTCAATTAAATTAAATATTTAAACAAATTGTTAATCAAAAAATAGGATTAAATCATATGTATTTAATTAATATTATGAATAATCGATATTGAAATAACTTATTTTTTTATAATTTTTAAACGTTTATAGTTTGTAAACGTTTAAAACTATATTAGTAAATACTATAAAACATATTAATCAATAACACTTAAATAATTTAAAAATTAAAATACTTAGAATTATTTACATAATTTGAATTTTGCTTATTTCTGTTATATTTAATGGAAAGAACGAATATAATAAAAATAAATAACGAAATAACAATGCATCTAAACACTTAAAGGTTTATTTACATCAAATTTCGTACTTACAAAAAGCTAAAGGTAAATCGATATAGGTAAAAATGTAACCCATTACCACATCTATAGCAATTCTTTTATTTCTATAACTATTTGCAGAAATGTATGATAAACAAAATATATTACAGTATTAAATCATAAATTTAAAAGAATTAACTATATTCAATTTAGTATAGTCATCACCTCACATCACGTGATCTTTTTATTTGACGAATCACCAGCTGCTTCCGAGGCTCCAACAGCAAACATACTCATATGTATATGAAAGTTTTAGACTGAATCGCAATATACAAGACACCACTGTACCAGTCATTTTAGCTTTAGTGGCGACGCATAAATAAAAAGACTATCGTCAAACACAGTCATATTTACGTCGTCGATCTGTGTGGTACACAGCACAAAGTTTTTTGATTTATTTTACAGTTGTGAAATTTTTCTCGAAATTGCCCTTCGTGCAAGAAGGAGCTAAGTAAAGTCTTGTGATTGAATTTCAGAAAGAAGTAAGACTGAAAATAATATTTTAAAAGCGAGCGAAAGTTCGCTATACGATCAAAATGAAAGGAATAGTATTCACGCTGTGCGTGTTCCTGGCTGGTAAGTTATTTTCGTTGTTTTACGCATTCACATATTTAAATCGTGCGTCAATGATTCTTTAATTTCTCAAACAGTATCAAAAGATAAGGATATAGCTGCATTGCACTTTCTTTGTTGCATATCTAACGTAAAAGCAGGTCATTCGATGTCTAACGTATTGCAATCTTACTGCAATATTCTCTTATTTTTAACCAATTGCGCAGAAAATTGAGGCACTTTTTACCAATCAATTGTTTAGTATATCATATTTAAACCCCTCTTTGCATATTTTTATCTTGTACTCTTCATTGGTAAAAAGAAATCAATTTTATTAATAATTATTCCCTTCTATCTTGAAATTTCAATATTAGCAATGTCAATTTTCATGTTTCTAATTTGATAAAAAGATATTGTAATATGTCAGGAAGTGTGATTAGTCGTATTAAAAAATAGTTTTCTATATTTAAATTTTTAATTAAAATTAAAAATCTCAAAAATTAGTCAGAAAGTTCAAGGTCACAAAATTTTTACATTATATTTCATCTATGTCGTGCAAATTTTACTTATCTGTTGTTTTTCTTAATGAACCGAGACATGATTTTTAAAATAAAGTTTATTTCAATTTTATAAATTCTCAAAAAATATTTGTATTTAATTTATAATTTACTCAAAAAATTATTTATGGTCTATATTTTTACAATCTATTATAGACTAATAATGTTTTATGATAGTACCACTTTTTATAATTAGTCATGAAATATAAAGATTGATTCCAATAACACTCGTAGACCAGTAATTTAAACTTTTAATAATCAAAAGTTACTTCCTGTTGAGCTGTAAGTCTAGTATTACTGTTGTTCTTTTGTTATCAAATGTACGTTGGCATATTAAATTTTTTTTTGGAAAGAATAGATTTCATTTTATGTTAAATTTATTTAATAGTTCAATTAAATTTAAAATTTATCTATTTTATAAATAATTTTATAGAAATAAAGATACAAATATCAACAAATTTTTATCAAAATATACTTTTTATATGTCAGTCTTAATAGGTGTATATAAATGTCTGAAATAAAAAATTATTTTTTTTGTAAATTTTATAAAAAAAAAAGTCGTTACAGTCAAATATTAAAAATTATTGAAATTCACAAAGATCTACTAAAAATCTACAGTGACTATTTAAAATTTTTTAATAAACAGATTATATTTTATTAATTTTAAAATTAAAATTTTGTTTGTTAAATCATCCCTTATAAAAATATTGTTAGTCTTTCAAACTAAAAGTTACAAAATATTGTTTAATCTTAAAAAAATTTAATTATTATTATATTAATTTATATTGTTATTTTACAAATACAATTTAAAGATATTTTTACAACGAAAAGAAGTACAATTTCCAAAATAATAATTATTCTTTCATAAAATATTCTTTTTAATTTTTTTTGTTAATTATATAAATTAATTTTATTTTATATTTATCTATCGATCTTATTTTATTTTTTTTTTACTGTTATAGTTTTATTGTTAATCTTAAAAATTTATTTTTAATATATTTTTTTTATGCCTTTAATGAAATTTGTTATTGTTCTGGTTTATTGATATGAGTCTCATAATAGAGATTGTTTGTTTATAATAAATATTTTTGTCTCTTCAGTGACGACAGCCAGGGTAATGATTAATTTTGAAGGTCAGGATACTCCACATTTGTTAGGAGCAAAAGCTTGTACATGGGGACCTTCATATTGGTGTCAGAATATAACGTAAGAAATAAATATTCATAAAATTTTTATAATTTTTTTAGTGTAAATAAAGATTAATTAAGTCATTTCTATCATTAAGTATTATTTTTATAAAACTGAATGTAACTGAATTATTTGTCTAAAACTAAATTATTGATATTCAAATAGATATTAAAAAATATAATAATTATGAAATAAAAATATGTATTTTAATTTTTTTTATAGTACTGCAGCAGGATGCAATGCAACAAAACATTGTATTCCAAAAGTGTGGGAAAAAATGCAAGTACCAGAAGACCATGACAGTGTTTGTAAAATTTGCAGAGACATGGTTCAAGAAGCACGTGATCAATTAGAAAGTAATCAAACACAAGAAGATTTGAAAGCTGTGTTTGAAGGCAGTTGTGCCTTGATACACATTAAGCCAATAATTGAAGAATGTGATAAATTAGTAGAACAATTTATTCCTGAACTAGTTGAAACTTTAGCATCACAAATGAATCCATCAGTAGTTTGTTCTGTGGCTGGGCTTTGCAACTCTGCACACATTGATAAACTCCTTGAAGAATATAACCCACAATCACAAAATAAGGTATATTATTTTTGTATAGTATTATAAATTAATAAAAAAAATATTATCAATCTTTTAATATTAGAACTTTATTATTTACAATATTTATAAAAAATAAACAAAATAATTTTTTCAAATATTTAAAAAATATAAAAATACCTTTTGTTATTTATAAATTTTAATCTTTTGTTATAAAATACGAATCAATATTTAAATATTTATTTTATTTTTTTTTTTTTTTCAATCATCTTAGAAGTGGAAAACTTCAATCTCTTTATATAATGACGAATATAGTCCCAATGAATGTTCAAAATGCTACACAATTGCACATCATATGGAACACAAATTTGGTCAAGCATCTCGTGATGATGTTTTAGAACGTCTCCTCAATATATGTGGCGAATTAAGTTCTTTTTCCGATGCTTGTTCTTCTATAATTTTAACTAATTTTGAGACTATTTATTCTCACCTTCAGAACAATTTCAATGCTCAAAATGTTTGTCATCTCTCTGGACAGTGCAGTGGTAAATACCATACTCATGATGGCCAAACAGATAAGGTAATTGTCTATTTTGTAATATCACTATTTCTGCAAGTATTAAATTCTACTTTTTTTTTTTTTTATTATTTTATAATAAATATGGAGAAAACTAATGTAATTTGTGTAGGCTTAGAGTTTTAATTATATTTTTATTAAATGCTAATAAAATATCTTATTTTGTATATATTTACAAAATCTTTTAAACTTTGGACATAAGATTTTATTTTAAATTAAAAAAATTAATTAATTTATTCAAATAATTTTGAATGGCAAATTAAGTATCGTTTGTCTACAAATATTTTACAAAGTCATTAATTATAAGGTAAATAAAATTTAACATTTTTAATAAATATTTTATTAGACTCCAGAAGTTGATATTCGACCATTATCCAGTGTTGGTATGGTTGAAATAGGTGATGATTTACCATGTAAATTTTGTGAACAACTTGTTATGCATCTAAGAGATCTATTAGTTGCTAACACTACTGAAACGGAATTTGAACAAGTTCTAGAAGGACTCTGCAAGCAAACACAATCTTTTGCTACAGAATGTAAAGCTATCGTTGATGAATATTATCAAGTAATTTATTCTTTCCTTATACAACATTTAAATAGCAATGCTATTTGTCAATTGGGTGGGCTATGTCCGGCTCCTGATAAAAAGGTAAAAAAATGTTATAACTGTAGAAATAATAGTAATATCATTGTATAAATTACTACTAATAAAAAATTATGCTCTATATTTATTTTTGACAGTCTCTACCAATTTGGCCATTGATTCCTGAATCTCATGCCAAAATTGCAATTAGAATTTTCAAAGAAAAAAATTCAGAGCCTGAAGCTCTTGAAGTTGATAAAATGCAGTTGCCTCTTGAACGAATGTCGATTCCAATAGTTAGTTTATCATTAGTTGATGATAATTTTTGTTCTAGTTGCGAGTTTGTAATGAATCACATTAAACAAAACGTTCGAAATCTCAAAGATCAGGTAATCTAAATAATATTTCTTAAAATTTAGTGTAATATTAGGTATTTATAACGAACACATATATTGATAGTCAAAAATTATAAAATATTTTTTTTATGGAGATGTTAAATTTTCTTTAAGAAAATTTTTATTTTTCTTATCACATGAGGTATTTTTTTAAAATATTGTTTTGTCTATTTTTAAGAATTCCAAAAGTATTTTTTTCATATTTGTTGTTAATTTTTTTATAAAAATATAGCTCAAAATGAGCAGAAAAATACTACCCTTCTGGTTTTCTATGCTCCTAAAAATATAATTTTGACATTATTGGACTTAGAAGTTATTAAGTTGTGGATTACAGTAAAAATACTTATATTGTTTGTAGATGCTAATAAAATTAATGTATTCTGTAAAATCCTAATTACCTAATCTGTTTTTGATCAGGGTTTTATTTAATTAAATAAATATTCTGATTCACTTTTACATAATTTGATTCTACTTTTAGAACGAAGTAAAACTTGTACTTGATGAAGTCAAGAGTGTTCTTCCTGGTATTAAAAGTCAGGTGTATGGAGAAAACTTTTTAACAAAATATGAAACGGCAGTGTTTGAATTAATTCGTCAAGGAAAAGATCTTTCAGAGGTAAATTATAATTTTAAATATTATATGATTAATTTGAATGAAATTTTTATTTTAAATACTTTTTTAAAAGTGAGATATTATTTATTATAATTTTAGATTTGCCCATTGGTCGCGGTATGTCCGACAAAACAACTAATTGAATTTTGGAAAAATATTCCCTCAGAATTTACAGAAAAATCAATCCAGGATGAATCTAACTGTCGTCTTTGTTTATCGGCAGTATCTAAGTTATACGAATTTATCAAAGATAATAAAACCGAGGTAATTATTGATATTTTTACAATCGTAAGATATTTTTATAATTGCATTGCAGATATAATTTGTTTTTGAATAAATTTAATTTAATATTAGGCCAGCATAGAAATTGCTTTAGACAAATTGTGCAATGAAATCCGAAAAAGTGAAGTATGCATTGATTTAGTGAAAATATATAGCAAAGAACTCATTCAATTGATACTCAGTGATATGACTCCTCAAGAAGTATGTGCTGACATAAAATTTTGTGATTCTCCACAAAGTATAAATGAATCAAAGTTTTCTATAGAAAACAAGATCGTCGCAATACCAAGAAATGATGTGCAAGGAAAAGAAACTTGTGCTTTATGTGAATACATGTTACATTATGTTCAACAAGCTCTTACTAATCCAAAAGCAGAAGTATTTTACCTTTTTATAATAATTTTCTATTTTATTATGTTTCATATTTAATTTAAAAACAAAATGTATTTTAGGATGAAATTAAGCAAATCATTAGTAAGGTTTGTAAAAAATTAGCAAAATCTGTACAGAACAATTGCAATGAATTCATAAACACATATGGTGATGCAATGGTAGCAATTATTGCTCAGGAAATTGATCCATCACAAGTAAAAGAAAAAAATATTCATAATTACTTTACTTTAATGTTTAAACTATACATAAATTAATTAAATATTGTAGATTTGTCCAAAGATTCGTTTATGTCCATCTGAAGAGTTACTTGAGTCTTGGAAACAAATACCTAAGAAAGATGTAATTGAAACTAAATCTGGAGATAAACCTAGCTGTCCACTTTGTCTCTTCGGTGTAACACAATTATACGCCGCTATTAAAGATAATAAAACTCAGGTAAAAATCATTGTTTGCAATCAGATTACATTAATACAATAATTATCTATATCTGAACATAAAATAGGCATCTATTGAAGCTGCAATGGAAAAATTGTGCACTCACCTTCCACACAGTTTAACTGATGAATGTGATAATTTAATAAAAACCTACAGTAAACAAATTATGAAAATGATTCTTACTCAATTAACCCCTCAAAAAGTCTGTGTTGAGTTACAATTATGTGATCCAGAAAAAAAGGTTGAACCTGAAATTAGTTTCTTCCCCTTAGACAAAGATGGAGAAATAAGTAAGATAATAAAATAATAAATTATACAATAGCATAGATAACAATAAATATACAATAGCATATGTAACAATGACCATATTTTTAGTTTTTAATAAATATGCATTTTATTATTGAAGAGTTGAAATAAAATATGTTTATAATAATTATAATATTTCTGCATCATTTTTATTTTTAATTTTTTAGTGACAAATGAAATTCCAAGTTATCCCATGTACACAGTAAACACACCAAATGTTGAAGATACGGAATGTTTAATTTGTGAATCCGCTATGAAATATATTGAAAAGATCATAAATACTCGCAAATCAAAAGATGAAATTGAAAACGTTGTTCATGGAATATGCAATCATCTTCCAAAACATATGTCAATAAAATGTAATGATTTCGTGAACCAATATGCTGAAATTCTTATTGAACTTTTAACACAAGAAGTTAGTCCAAAAGAAATTTGTACAATTATTAACTTATGCAAATCAGATACAACACAAATAAGAGGTATTTCTGAACCTGATAATAATGAACTGAAACTAATGGCTCGCATGGATTATTCTGTTATAATGATATAAATACAAATATTATATAAATTACTATTAACAATAATTTAAGGCTTTTAATTAATAAAGTATTTTTCTATAATGTTTCTTTTTGAATAATTTCTAAAACCTTATACTTCTAGATACTTTGGAATCATATTTTGGGATATATTGTAGATGTTGCATGGTAGAAAAAAATGAATTATTTAAATAAATATGTAAAACACTTTTATATTTTTAGAATTTATTGCAGAATGTGCTTTATGTCAAGAAATCATAACAAACATAGAGAAACTACTAAATGATCCAAAAACAGATGAACAAATTCAAGAAGTTGTAATGAAAATTTGTAAATATTTACCAGCAAATGAGCAAGGCAAAGTTAGTACTTTTTATAGATACATTATAAATTTAACTTTATTTTTTATAATTATTGATTTTTAATTATTTAGTGTACAATGTTGATGGAAATTTACGAACAGAGTATTATAAATATCATTAAAGTTCATGGAGATACGAGAAAAATTTGTAGCAAACTCTCCCTTTGCTCTTATAATGATTTTGTAGTAATGCTAGTTAAAAATAGAAAAACCAAACAAGTAGATGATAATCTTGGAACAAAACCTTTCACTTGGAGTATATCATATTAGTGTGTTGATCACAAAACAGCTGAAGAGTGCAAAGTAAAATAATTATTCGACGTCTAAAATATAATAAATTATATAATTAAGCATAAAGGTACAAAATAATAAAATTTTATAATTTACAGGCTACAAAGTTATGTATAAAAAATGGTCGGCTTCCTGAATCAATAACATCTACAGTCAAGGCTACCATAGAAAACCAAGAAGTTGCATCCTAAATGCACAGTAATTTTTACTTTTGAAATTGCTATGCATTTTATAAATTTTAATAGTTTTGATTTTTTAAATATATTATATTTTATTGCTACTAAGTTTTACGTGTAAGGCATAAATAAGTTTTTTTTTAATGTTATATGCTTAAAATTGAAAATGTTATTATATAGATAATTTTTAATTAATTGAAATTTAAAGTAAAAAATTATAACTAACTCGTTGAAATTAACAAACGAACAAAATAATTGAATATAATTGACTGATTATTTAAAATAAATTTTATATCTTATTTTATTTTATATACACGACATTTTGTTACAAATAGTGGCAATTCATAATTATGATAACAATTGATGGGATGCTAAAATTTACTTTTAAATTTTTCCTATAAATATGCTAAATACGACTTGATTTTTACTATAAATTTATCATAATTATCTTAGTTATAAATTAACTGTGATAATGATATTTTAATAAAAAAAAAGGCTTGGAGTAGTGTTTTCTTTTTTAAAAAATTTATATTTTGCTAATATAATGTGTTTTTTCATTTATCTAGCTTTAAGTATGATTCCAATTTCTTTAAAATTTTGATCAAATTTTTATTTAAAATTTTTTAATTTAAAATTAACTCTAATCTTTTACAATATTATAAAATATTTGTAAGTTTTATATCAATAAATGAAACTAAAAAATAAAAAATTATATTTTATTATTTATGAAAAACAAATAATGTTACTATAATAATATTTATTTTACATTTTGACCAATTTATAAATAGTATGAATATTTAAATATTATTATATATTTACAAATTTTTATTGAATAAATTGCATCTTTAGAAGTGATATAAATTAAATTTTTATATCTCCTAAAAAACTTCTTATAATGCCCTAAATAAACTCAATCATTACAGGTAGCATTTTATTTATATAATTGTATCAAAATTATTATAAAATGGCATTGAAATAAATTTATCAACTAAATAAAAATAATATTATAAATATTTATTAAAATAATATTTTATAAATATATTTATAACTAAAGTAATATCACATTATCAAAAGATTTTCAGCAACAGCTAGATTTATCAGAAAGTTTTCAACTGCTGTTGCTAGACATTTTTCTTTGATTGATTGTATAGGTACTTTTTTTTCTCCTTCTGAAGTTTCAACAGTAGCTAACGTTGTTAATTGATTTAAAAGATCTTGAGTTTTATCTGCAATCTCAGATATTACTTGACTTTCGTTTAATGACTGATTTTCACTTAATTGAATCAAAAATAAAGCAATTTCTTTGTGGGTTTTTGTCATTGTAAGACTTTCTGTAAGACATTGAATAATTAATTATAAAAATATTTTTAAGTAAATTTAAATATACCTTTTGCATGGTTTGGAACAATGATTTCTCTTGCAGGAAGATTAACAAATAAATCATATAATTCTGGTCTTGATGATATTAAACTATCTCGGCAACCAGCTAAATAAAAAGTCTGCTTCTGAAAATATAAAGATAAAATATTGCATTCAATTTTTCACATTGAGGAAGATTAATAATTAAAAATACCTTAAGCTCACTAAGTTCATCTTGCACTAAATCTATCCAAGGATAAAACGAATCGATGATTTTCCGATGTTTCATTAAAGCAGGAAATGTTTTTATCCATTTTAAGAGTTGTTCTAAACTGTGATGATAAACTATAATTCTTTTTTTTAATAAAAGCGCAGTGTATATTAAAATTGTTTCTAATTCAAAAACTTTAATTAATCCTTTGACATTTGTATTTGTACCAAAAGATAATGAATTAAAATCATTGGAAGAAAATATTTCATTTTCATCTGTTACAAAAGATCCTTTTGTATAAGCATTCAAATACAATTTTAAAATTTCCACAGGATTGCCATATTTATTATAAGTTCTACTAAATATTTTACAAAGTATTTCATACTTTTTAGGACAATAATTTTGGCTTAAAAGTATTATTGCAAAATGTTTTACCTTAATTAATAATTTCATTAATAAAGATAACAATTAATACAAAAAATCAATAACAATTATCAATTTGACTCACTCTTTGTAGTTTTTCAGAATCAGCTTCACTATTATAAATATAAAACCAATATTGTCCATGTCTTGAAAAAACAAACGACTGAATATTATTATGTTCTGATTGACAGTTATATTTTCTCATAATAATGTCTTTTTCAGATTCTATCATTGCTGGATAATTCCAAGTCCATAGTGTATCACCATTACAGTCTTTTTCTATATATAAATAATTATTAAGTTAAAAATTCCATTATGCATATCAAATAAAGTATATTTAGTTTTATCATTAAACAGTAGTCAAAATAATTTTATATTTTAACTAGCGTTAAATCTATTTTTTTTAGATTTTATCTATAAATTTCCTTTAATATTTTTTTATAGTATTATGACATTTTCTATTTTTTAAATATTACAAATAAGAAATAACTGTCAGTCGTGTACAAAATTATAGTATAAAAAATATTTTTAAATGAAAATACTAATTCATTTACCTATTATGCTGCATGATATTAAATCTGTTAGAGGTACCATGATAAATTTCCAAAAGTTAAACTATTGATTAACGAAGTATGATTTTTCTTAAATATTTTTAAAATTTTCCATTTTACAAAAGCATATTAAAGCTGATTAGGTTATGTAGATTATCTTAATCATAACATTCACGCAAACATATTTTTCTTTTTTTAAATGATAAATATAACAAGATTTTGATAATGCTTTCAGTAAAATTAAAAATTCAACATAATTTAATAATCGTTAGAACAAGTATATATATGCGAATTATAATTTTTCGGAACTCGTACGAGTTAGACCGGAATACATTATTTGTTCTCATACAACTGAATTCTAAAGAGAAAGAGTTCATTGAACCAAAATTTTCGATTTATAATTTCATTTTAAAGCAACGCCAAAAGTAGCGCAAATTATAAGTGATACATGATTTTTACATTTTTCATCTTTGCATTTGAATAGGTTAATTTATTATTAATTTAAAAAAATTAAAATAACACTAAAAATATAACATTATAACTTATTTTAATAATTTATTTATTATAGTGTAATATATAAACATTTAAATAGACATATTTCATTCAATTGAACAATATATTGCTGACATATACGTATAAATATTTTGAAAATTCTAACTATATTTTGCAAAACTATTTCAGGATTTCTATAAAATTTTTTGCTTTTTATATAAAAATTTTCTATACTTCTAATTGCAATTGTGCTAATAATCCTTCGATACATTTTGTATCTTTATCTTCATTAGGAATTTTGACTTTGTATTGCCTATCAATTTGACCAGCAACCCATTCACTGAACTTAATTGTTTCTTTCTTTTTAGATGCAGGACACTGTGGCGAAAGAGCTATATTATTTGCTGTCTAATAGTAAGAACCAAAATAATAAATAATCTGCATAATAAATGTAATAAATATTTTTATAATTGATCTTACCAATAATAAACCATACAAAGCTCTTATATTATTTGGATTCAGTTTAATTGCTAGCCAAAAGTATGCTTTTGCTATAATCATATTGTTATAGCCACCCTGAAATTTAAAATTTCAGACAATTTTAATATCATTATTATAGTATGAATTTTATAAAATGTAAGTTTTATGATAATATCTAATTTTACTTGAGAATATTTTATTTCTGCATAACGTTGATGTAATAAATGATTGTGTGGATTTTGTAATATAAGTTCTTCAATACAAATTGCAGCTTTATTGTATTCTTGTTCTTGCAAATAAAGATCGCATAATTCATGCCAACCTTCTTGATCACTCATAAACCTAAAAAATAAAATTATTTTGAATAGTTAATAATGCAATGCTATTAATTTTTATTAAAAAAATTTTATGGAAATCTTACTTGTTTAAATACTCAGTTAATTCTTTGATAGCTTCAGGGATTTGACCTCTTGCTTTTAAAATAGCTACACGTCGCTTTCTTGGTGCAGCATTTGTCTCATCTCTTTTAATGATTGAATCTAAAACTTCAAAAGCTTCATCATACCTATATAAAAATAAATATTGTACTAATTAATATTTACATTAATAATTTATTTTATATAAAATATTAAAATTTACATTTCTAATGCTTCTAAATGCATAGCATGATATTTATGAACTCGTAAACTTCCAGGAAATTCTTTCATTAATACTTTTGAGCAATATTCTGCTAGGGGAAGCCGATAACAATCCAAAGCAGCAAGGCAAACTTGCTCTAAGACCAAATGTTCTAAATATAAAAATTTAATCAATTAGTAAAAATTTTCCTTCGCTAAACTATCACATAAATCAACAATGCTACATACTTTCATTCCCAAGATTGTCAATATGTGGCACTAATACAGATTCCCATATTTCTACAACATCTTTACTTCGTCGTTCTGAATTTTCTCTCCAATTTCTCAAAAGATCACGAGCATCTAAAATACAAATTAAACAATTAAAATAAAACTAAACATAACCTTACAATCAAATATAAAATTTTTTAATATACTATAATATTTTATTTAAAAATAAATAAAAACAAAAATCTGTACCTGCCCAAGATAAATTATCATAAATGCCAGCCATAATTAATAATTTAAACTCTTAGAAATACATGGAATGTTTACAACTAAAAATTTTAATAGCTATAACATAGAACATATATTTTTAACGCAGTGTCTATTAACACCATATCCACGTATTTTACGTAGACGTATGAATATATCATCACGTGAACATAACCTTTTTTCCTTAAAATTATAGGCACGCATTTTCCAAATAAAATTAAAAAGAGTTTCAAGACACGTAATAAATAAATTTAACATTAAAGCTTATCTACGCATAACCTTCATCTAGTAGTCCATAGTGATTTGATTAAAGTCATGCAAAAGCTTAAAATAAATAACGTTATAATAGCTTTGCGTTAGAAACGTGGAGGAACTTGGACCGATTCTTGATCAGGATGAGAGGGAATTAGTCCGCAAATAAATTTCAACCGTTTGATTTCAAACATTTATCTAGCTCACTTAAATCAAAACAATGAATAATATTAAGAAACGAATATTAATAGTGACTTAAACAATAAACATCGAGCTTTGATTGTGTCTTTGGCCTTATGAGGAGGTTGGCCTTGAGAAGTTTGAAGTAATGCATCGCTCCTGCTGGTCCGACATAGTGCATTAGCGACAACATTCTCCTCTCCTCAGATATTGGAAACTGAGATTGTGCTGGAGCATAATGTCTAGTTGGTAATGTTGCCTCGGAGAAGCTTCATTTGAGTTTTAGCGCGCAGTGTAATCCAAGGGATGATGATCAGTCTTATGGTGAAGGACTGACCTGCGAAAAGTCTGCGAAAGATTGTGAGAGCTGCGTACTTGGCTATTAGCATGTGTTTCCTTACACGAAACAAGTTTTTTCTTTGAAGATTCGAATATGGTCTAAATGTTTCATTGCATAAATTACATTTTACATTTGTATTTTGGGTATGATTACTTGGGTGTTGATCCAGTTTCTGCTTCATGAGAAACAAATAGTGTAAGGAAAAGGATTTATTTTAAGAAGTTTGAAATTCTTTCTATGATAAAAGTATTTGCCGCATTGATCTAACCACATACCAAGCGGAGAGGCTAGGATGTAGCTTTGTGCGAGCCTCAAGTATTAGTCGCTGAGAGGGACACTTGGCGTGTTAAGATGTGTGACGCAATTCAGTCGCCTTGTTCAGTGGACAGAACGATGTTTCCTAATTCTTCCAAAGATTATTGTTCCAATCTGAAAAGAAGAAAAGATTGTATTTTGGCGAGGACGATGGGTCTTTATATGAAAGTGGAAGATCATTGATGGTCAAAAGCGAGATGCGGGTTTCAGAGGGATGTGGCGTTGGTTGTTATAATACTAAGTAGCAGGGCCTTATATCGATCCAAAGATTTTGGAGCATATTTAGAGAGAGCGTTTATTCTGGGGTTGGGGTGATCTTGTATAAAATTGAGGAGACTAGTCGCATATGTGAAGGCACAATCTCATAAATTGAGGAGAGACGAAGCTCGCGAAGAATTTAGTTGCTTCTTATAAGCCAGGGTATTTTCAGGGCAGAGCGTAGAATTTTTATGTAGGTGCCGTTAAATAATTTAATGTTAATTTAATTGGGATTTAATGTTATTTAATGTGGGAGGTTTTGGTGCTTGAAGGGTATAGTGATTCGACTATCGTGCTGTTGTGAGATCACGGACAACGGATTGTTGATACCCCTTACGACTACGTAAAAGCTTATATACACGTAAAGTATTAAAAAGATACAAAAGAAAACTTTTGAAACGTGAAACCCTATTATTAAAATAATTTAAACTCGTGCAAAATTAAAAAACTGCCGTCCAACAACTAAAATTGAAAGAGATTTCAATTACGACTGAGGTTTGGATTTAGGAACTAATTTTTTTTCTCCAAAAAACATGACATCCTTTGCTAACAAAAATTAGGAAAGCTTTCTAATCTGTATATGCATATAACCATGCTCTTATATTAGTCTCAATTCTTTTTGAAATGGCAAAATGAAAAGTTTTGAAAAGTCATCATAAATTGAAAAAAGTTTAACAATCACTAATAGAAAAAATTTTTAATTTTTGTTTATTTAACTTAAACCTTAATTATCAACTCATTTTTAAATAATATTTTTTATTATTAATTTACTTGTTGACTTAAATAATTGTTATTCTGTATAATTTAAAAAAATTTTTAAGCATTAAACTTTTTTAATTTAACATAATATAAGAAATAGCGATATTTTGTATTTTAAAATAAAAAAAATAAAAAATAAGCACATTTGATTATTTGAATTTTATGATATTATATTGTAATTTTTATTTTTATCCATATTGTAATTGAAAACAATGATAATAGAACTGGGATTATCAATATAATAAAAAAACATACAATTTTTTTTATTGCATAAAAGTAATTTTTTATTAAGTGTTATCAATAATTTATGTTTACGCAAAAAATGAACGCTGCTTTAGGTTTGTCTATAATATAGGTAAAGGTAAAAATAACGAAACTTTTTTAAAAAAGTACCTCAACACATGACTTTTATTAAGATATACATATGCTGCTTAATTGTTTTTGTAATGGTAATCGTAATAATTATTCTATCTGCGTCATCCACTTCACTTTTTTTCTTGTTATACCTCCGAGTGTCTTTTTGAATTAAGTTTCATATGATATTTATTTGCCAACTTCATCCGTCAGCCCTATTATAAAATAGAGACGATATACATATTTACATTTATGTACAAGCTGTGTTCTCATTAAAAACACACACGCATTGATTACTTCCTTTAACTACACAAAAAAAAAAAAAAAAAAAAAAAAAAAAAAAAAAAAAAAAAAAAAAAAAAAAAAAAAAAAAAATTGCACGTTTGGACTTCGATGTTGGTTTCAGGTGGGTTAACACATTATCGCCGAAATATACTTTCTTATATTTCGAATGCCCTTAACGTAAAAATAATGGAACTAAAATAAAAATCATTATTACTATATGATGAAAGCATTGCAATTGTTTAATTTACACAAACGAATTAGTAATTTTGTAACTAACTCGCTATTTTCGTAATATAACGCAAAAAAAAAAATAATAAAAAAAAAACAAAAAAAAAAAAAAAAAAAATATAAAAACAAACAATATCAATAATAAGAAATAATAGTTAAAAGAATGAAATTCTTTAAATGGCGCATGCGAAATTATTTCCATCTACAATTCAAGAGTAGAGAAATATGATCGCAATGAGAACCAACATCGATCAGTCTTGATATTGGAATTACCTTTAAAAATCACTGCATACAGAATCGTAATACATATAAATATAGAAGAATAACATTAACTAAGATTTCGAACTATCTAAAAGTTAGAAGCGCCGTAACGCTAGCAGCAGCAATCTGCATATTTTTTTATAGGCCCTTGCGCATTAGTGTCATCTCGCTTCATTTCACTTAATAAATAAATACAGAATTCGCACACGTACCATTACGACGCAACTTATCTGAATTATTTATTTATATCATATTTCATTTCGAGGCTAATCATGCTTTTTATCCGCATAAAAATTTCTCTCCATTTCTTATTTTATTTATAAAAAATTCACTTACAATCATTGACACTTAAAGATTTTTCTCTTATGCTCATTAAATTTTTTTTTTTTTTTTTTTTTCGTAATCATAAATTAGCCAACAATTCGTGTTTATATATATATATATATATATATATATATATATATATATATATATATATATATATATATATATATATATATATATATATATATATATTTTATTATTATTATTGTTATTATTATTATTATTATTATTATTATTATTATTATTATTTTTTTTTTTTTTTTTTTTTTTTTATTATTGATTGGCAAACGTTCGCGTTATTGCAATTATTATTCGTAAAAAACGCAAACTTTTACAATAAAAAAAAAAAAAAAAAAAAAAATTATAATAATAGAGAGAAAAAATGGAAAAAAAGTTTGCCCTCTTCATTTTTTTCATTCACAAACAGCTCCAACAAAAGTGAGAAATCGATGCTTGTAATTGGCAAATCTACTTTTCACATAAAAGTATAGTCGTGCATCGATCAATCTCGTTGGACCACTTTTGTACAGAGTTTCTACGTTAGGATAAATTTAAAGTTAACTTGACATTTTGTCAAAATTCATTCGCTTTCAAAAAAGCGACCTACGTATAGGCTTTGCTTTTTTTAAATATTTACCTTTATTCCAAATACATATCAGACACACACATACGAAACTTTACACATTTGTGCACTGAGTGCCACGTTTATCATTACTTTTTTTTATTCTTTTACCACTCTCTTAAAAAGCTTTGGTACTTCGTCGTAAGCATGAGAGAAAAGCAGGCCTTTTAAGGTATCTCTCGTCTCTTCCTCGTCAATGTTTTTTTGTACATGAAAAATATTGCAATGTATACTAGAAGCGTTGAAGAGTCTGAATCACGAATCTTATCTTTTTCACTTTAATTTCTCTAGTATTCCTCGTCCAGTGCAAACACGTATGATAAAATAACAGATCACATTTCAATTATCTAAAACACAACTTTTTTAGCTGTAAAACTTCACATCTTCCTGTACATGCTTACAGCGGCCAAAGTGCCAATTCCTTGAATAACAACAACAAACATACTTAAAACATCCATCGATTTTATTTATTTATTTATTTATTTTTCTTATTTTTGTATTCCAAGTGCCGCTTTACTTTATAAATCGACACTTGCCTAAATAAGAAGTTACTATCGATTCAAAAATTTCAAGTTCTCTACTGTTACAGTAGGTAACTTATCGAGTCTTTACTTATCACTACGCACTATATTTTCATAATATTTAGTACAAAAAAATAAGATTCAATTGCAATTAAAAAAAAAAAAAAAAAAAAAAAAAAAAAAAAAAAAAAAAAATGCAAACGCTCATAATATCTGAGATACAAAGGTTTGTTTCATTAAAGAATAGTACATGAATTAATTAGGTGGGCAGTTTTTAAATTATTAGTTAATATCGTGATACATGCGCGCAAAGAGTCTTGAATTTTTGTACCGATAGCAGTCTAGAAAGCCACAAGAGGCCTAAGTTATACTTTAAAATCATGAAGTGTTTTTTTTTTATGCATTGTGATTTAACATGAGTAAGTAATATTAATTTCGTACAAACGTATAAAGAATGAAAATCAAATTTCAACAAAAATAAATCTTATCACTTATCAAAAATTAATAGTTGCCAATCAAAGTTATATATAAAAATAACATTTTAAAACGATTAACGACTTCAATTTTATGCACAAAAAAAAAAAAAAAAAAAAAAAAGCAAAAGTTTTTATAAATGCTTTTCATTAGTAATAAAAGTTTGTCTAATAGTTTTTTAAGCAAAATCTATACCAAGCTAGTTAAAAAATCTTTCTAAGAATACTCAAAGTTTACAATTATTATTGAATTAAGGAGGTGATTGATAATTATTATTATTATTATTATTATTATTATTATATTTTTATTTTTTTTTTTTATTTTAATCTATATGTTAAAATTATAATAATCAAAATTGCATCATTATATAAGTTTTAAATTATTGCAAAACTTTTTTCAAAAAATTGCAGTTTTGCTGAAAAATATTTTTTTCTGAAATTCTAGTATGTTAATTTTCAATATCATTATAATTATCATTATAATTCGAAAACTGCTGGTTTAAAATACCTTTAAAATGATAACCAAACTGATTAGATTCATTTAAATGTTTGTAACACAACAATTCTTAATTTAATTTTATTGATAAATGAAAATCATAAAAATGAAAATATTATCAAGCAAAAAAGATTATAATATTGCATTTAAAAATTATAATGTAAATATAAAATATGTATTTTTTAAATTATTATTATTATTATTTTTTTTTTTTACGAACTTTTCTATAAAAATTTAATTAAAATAACGTAAAAAATCGTTTAATTATGATTAGTTAAATGAATAATAAAAAAATTATTTTATCCTCTCCTTAATTCTCTGAATTTACAGGTTCTCGCGCGTGATGAATCCTGACGTGCTTGTTATGATTAGATTTTGTGCTGCTCGATTTGCCACATATATGACAAGTGTAAGGTCTAGCTCCTGAATGCACTCTTAAGTGCTCTTTCAAATAATACGATCTATGGAAAGTCTTGTTACATACGTCACACGTGTACGCTTTGTTCTCTTCATGTTCTTTAACATGCCGCAAACAATTATACTTCCTGATGAACTGCGCTCCACAATAGTTACAGGTGTACGGCCTGACGTTTCTATGAGAATTCATATGAGCCGTGTAATCACTGTGTCTATAGAATGCTGCGCTGCACTGATTGCACTTGAACGGTTTCGTGCTCCGAGCAGCGTGAGTCCATTTATGCAGCTGCAAATTCCATTTGGTACTAAAAGCCTTAGAGCAGACCTGGCACTCATAAGGTCTTTCTCCGTTATGAACGCGCATATGCACTGCCAAGGAAGACCTTAAATAAATGCATTTACAAATTGGACACTCGACGTTCTCACTCTCTCTTTGCGCATCGGGAACGAATCTTCGGTTGTGAGCTCGGCGCATGTGTCGGGTAAGACTTGCCATGTGAATAAAACGCTCGTTGCAGTAGGTACACGCTTTGGGTTTTTCATCGTGCGTTTCCTTGTGCCAAGCAAGTTTTTTCTTTGTATGGAAAACTTCCCCGCAGTGGCATATGTAATCTTTTAATTTTTTCTTAATGTTTAAATGATGACGATTTTTGTGTTGAGTAAGATTCGAATATCGTCTAAATGTTTCGTTGCACAAGTTACATTTTACAGGTGCATTACCGGTATGACCATTTGTGTGCTCATCCAGTTTCTGCTTCGTAAGAAATGCTTTGCCGCATATAGTGCAAGGAAAAGGTTTTATTCCAAGATGGCGCTTCATATGAAGTTTGAAATTCTGCTTACGGTAAAAGTACTTGCCGCATTGACCACATTCCAAAGGATGAATTTTAAGATGCAGATTGAAATTGACGACAGTGCTAAACTCTTCATTGCAGATTAGACACTTGGCGATTTCGCGAATCCGCTTTGTTGGTTCGGCAATATGCACACGGGCTTGATGTATTTGCAGAGATTTCTCACAACTAAAGCGTTGAGTGCACAGACTGCATGTGACTTCGCTTGTTGGAAGGAGAGAGTCAATTTTAACTTCACTTTCAGCCTTAGCCGAACTCGAATGTTGAGGCGGTGGCTGAAGTTGATGAAGTAACGGTTGCTGCTGATGATGTTGATATGTTTGTTGGAGATGTACACCGCCAGGTACGAAAATTTCCTCAAAGACATTAGAACGGCCCTCCAGAAGTTTTATATCTTTGAATTCGCTTTGATTCATATTATCATTGTTACAGCTGGAAGGGCCAGCTTCCTTGTGAACCATTGCACTGTGTACACGGCGTTCTTTGGGGCATTCGAATACTTCTGGGCAGTGAGAACACTTGAAAATACGACGAGTAGGAGTTTTACGGTCGCGATCGAGAAAGAGGCTTGATGTGAAGTGGGTTGCAAGAGAACGGCTGTCCAGCAAAGGACCACCGTTATTATCGTCATGATCAGAACCTTCGGATTCTTCCCAGCTTTCTCGCGCCATTAAATCGTAAGATGTGGACATGCGTGAAGATTCTTGTCCCATGTACAACTGTGAAAAATTGTTGATTTTTAAAATTTGAGCATTAATATTAATATTTTAAGATACTATTTTAATATAAAAAAACGTTAAAAAATCCGAAAAATTTATAGATTTATTGATCTTACAAGTTGAAAAGTTTATTAATAATACTGTAGATGTAAACGATTAATTAATTCAGAAGAATTATAATTTACAACTATTATTAATTATTTAAATTTTTATATTAAAATATTATTTTTTAAATTTATTTAAAATATTTATATAAATTAAAAAAAAAAAAAAAAAAACAATATTTTATTTTATTTTTTCATATAAATAATACAAATTATAATGTCTAACCTGCCAAGCCGATTGCTCGGTGCAACCGTTGCTTTCTTGCTCTGACAATTCCCCCCTAGGTGGCATAGTTTCATCAGCTCTCATGTTTACACTTTTAACTTCTTCGTCGTTACCTGCGCCGTTTTCACTACTAGACATTGATTGTTGACTCGTTCCACTTACGGCTTTTTGCGATGATTCACTAATAAACGTACTTGGAACTAATATCTGGAGTCCATCGAATTCAAAAACGTTCATGGGCCCCGCGTGTGCGTCCTCGCTGATATTCAAAAGTTCCGTTGTTGGTTTTTGAGCCAAAGATTTGTTCGAACTGAGATAGCTCTTCGAATCTGTACTAGTAGTTGGATCCACACAATCAGATATATTCAAGAGATTTTGTGAAGTTTCACTGTTTGATAATGGATAAGCTTCGTGATGTATAGCTACGACAGGTTGCTGTTGCTGTGGAGTTATGGGATGATGATCTAATGGGAACAAAACAGCTGAATAATGATCATTTATTGAGTTTTGCGATCGGAAGTCTGAGGCTAATTCTTGTTGTAATTGTTGTTGATGTTGCTGCTGTTGTAAAATATCGGCGGTCAACATAGCTTTACAATCTTCCACATATACTATTTCTTTTTTCTGTTCATCGTTTCTAGCCATTTCTTGCGTCGAAGAGTTAAGCAAAATTTGGTCTTCTTCTTCTTCTTCTTCTTCTTCTTCGTCTTCGTCATCTTTTTCATTTCCACTACCGCAGCTTTCTGCATCTGAATCTTCGTCTTCTTCTTCCTCGTCATCTTCTTCTTCTTCTTCTATACGAGAGTAAGAAGACGAAGAGGGCATAGATACGGGAGAATTTTGCACTTTACTGTGGCGGGCTTTTAGAACAGAACTGCTGCTTGCACTTACAGACAAAGGAGTATGACATCTGGCACGATCCACGATTTCATGATTTTGTTTCACAAAGGTATGATGTTGAGGCTCCTCTAGTTCCATGTCTTCATCATTGTAATTATCTTTGAGATAGTCTTGCAACGACGTAGCTTCGAAGCCTATTGGGTATGAACAAACATTCTCGTTCGATCGGTCGAAGTCAGAACGCAGAGACGCACGAGAAAGGGAGCGATATATTTTTTTCTTACTGATCGGTGAAGAAGGAACAGACTGCGAGTATTTGTAGTGATAGGTAGATGAAATAGTTTTTTGGTCACAGTGTGTGAAATCTTCCGAAGCTACAGATGATACATCTGTATCTTCATGTGCAACAATAATTTTACATTCAATCGATTCAGGATTGACTTTGTGGTATGACACATCAGTATTTTCATCTTCTTCAGAAGTTTTTTCGAGAGGATCGTCCAATAAGATATTTTGAATTTCTTCCTGAGATCTATCACTACTTTCCTGATCATTTTTATTAGAATCTTCTACATTTTTAAATTCTGATTTCATACTTATAAGTAATCGATTCAATTGCTCGATTTCCACTTTATTGGTGCTAGAACTTTCAGTTACATTAACGACTACACCTTCTTGAGGTTGCACATTTTCTGCTACAATTTGTACATTATTTTCGGATTTATCTTCCGATTCTTTGCAAATTCCTACTTTGCTACATTCAACATTTTCTACTTTTTCATTGTCCGCGATCTCTTCTTCAACTAAAACTTCCATATGTTCAACAGATTCTTCTGTTTCAATATTTTTGTCACTTTCTACCCTGTCTATTTTCCTTACTATTAAAGATTCAATTTCTTCATTGTCTTCAATATCGGGTAAGATCCTTTCAGTCTTATCGTCCTCAGTATTTTCTTCGCAGGAATTACTGATTGCAGATGGTGGATCCTTTCTGCAATTGAAAACGAATTTAATAAAAATTACATATATTATCGCATTTAAAATTTTGTTTGACAACTTATAAAAATCTAAACGTTACCTTTGATATTGTTCAACAACGTGCCGTTCTTCCTCTTGTAAACAACTGTTTTGAGTCTGTTGATCCCTATGCTCTATATGTGTATTATTTTGTTCATCTTCTGTTTCTACTGGCGATGGTTCAGGTGATACGGGCATCTCCAAATCTGGCAATATACGATCTGGTTCAGATATAATGTCTTGATCAATTTGTTGTTTTGGCGGCTCAACGACCATTTCCTGTTGTTCTTGCTGCTGTGTCTGTTGTTGCTGTTCTTGTTGCTGCTGTTGTGTTTGATGCGACTGCAAACAATTTGTCGCTCTCGAGTGCGATGATGTCGTTGCAGTTTCGTTGACAGCTGTGAGTGTGACGTTGCTCGTACTAGTAGCAGGCCTCATACGTGTCGTAACCGCCGGTACTGTTGTTGGCAACGTTGTTGTTGTTGTGGGCATCATTGGAGGTGCCGAGATCATCTGAACTGTAGGAATTTGTTGTTGATGATACATGCCATAGGGACTGTATAGCATTTGCATCATCTGACTGGTCTGATGAGGTTGTGGCTGAGCCATCGCATACTGTGCAGGTATCATCATAGTACCTTTAAAAAATAAACAATATTTAAATATATATTTTTGTATTAATATTAATACTAATCTCTGCAGTGTAACATTAAATAATTTTTTTTTTTTATAAAAATATGAATGTTAATTAACTTTTTTTAAAAAATTGATAAAAATTATTTTAATTTGTTCAAATTATAATAATATATTTAATAATAATAATTAACTTTAATTTTTATATATTTTTTAATATTCATGTAATTATTAATTAGAAGAAAACTTTTAATGAATAAAAGTCTAAATTAAATTAATTATATTTTTTTTTTTAATAATCAATACATTTTTTCATGAATATTGGTCTGAATTCAATGATTTTTGAAGATATTAAAAAATGTAAATTTTAATACAAGGAACTGAGTAATTAACGTTTTTTCCAAAATAAAAAAATTAATTAACCTTTAAAAACATAAAAAAAATGTGAGAAATGTACCATTATTAACAAATTGCTGATAGCTAAAAGAAGTAAATTGGGGCGGCGGTATCATAGCGTTGATCGGCGGGCACTCGAATATAGGCCCAATCGGATAAGGCGACTGGGCATGAGGAACATGTGCACTCGGTGACGCGGTTGACTGGACATTTGAGCCTGGACTCGAGGTAGGTAAAGGCAACGCCGGTGTAGGCGTAGGCGTCGGTGTCGGCACTGGAGTCTGTGACTGCTGCGGTTGCTGTGGTTGCTGCTGCACACAAGTTTGGCTAAGGAGCGCCGAGGCACCGCCGGCGACGCCGCTACTCGCTCGGATGAGCGCCTCGATCACCTGCTCTTTGGGATGTGTGTCCAAATGTTTCTGCAGGCTGATGCCCTCGCGCAGATACAGCGTGCAGACCGGACAAGCCACTGCCCCACCGCCACCGGCGCTACTGCCGCTACTATTAGGTGCTGCGGCTGACATTGCACTTACTGCCGAGCTGAGATCCATAGTGGTATGTATAAGTTATGTCGTTTGGCTGATTCAAGGTATAACTGAAAAAAGGTACAATTAGATTAATTGTATGAGATTAAATTAAATTTTAACCGTGGCTAAGGTGTTAGAAATTAGAACTGTTTATATTCCTTTTTCTTCTAAGAAACCAAATTTTCTCAGAAGGCAAAGGACTTTCAACCAATGAGTATTATAATTTATATACTCTATTACTTCAATTTATTGAAAATGAAACTTATCTCTTGTAATATCTTTAACTCTTAAAATATACTAATTTTATCTGATAATATTCTTACTAATTGATTTTATTTTTAAGTTTTTATGGAAACCGTTTTTTGTAACAAATTTATTTTAAACTTTAACAATTGAATTTATCCCTAAAAATGGTTGGTTTAAAATGCATAAGTACTTCTACAAATTTATAAATATATAATTGTAAGAAATGCTATTAAGACTTGTAGACTCGAAATTTAAACTATTAAAAAGAAATAGGATTTCAAACTAAAAAAATTGAATAATAAAAAATTGTTATTTTTATCATGAATAGAATATTAAAAAAATAATAAAATGAACACGACAATATATTTATTACGTTAATGAAAGTAAAAAAAAAATAAACATTTTATTGTTTGTAATAATAAGTACTATTTAATTCTCATTATAAGGCTCAACAAAATTTATATAAATAATAAATTTATAGCAACATTTTAAAAAAAACTAATATATCCACTTAGACAAAAATCTTAACGAATTATATAGCTGATACAATGTTGTTATTTTACCAGCTATTTATTATTTTATTTAAAGGAAAATTAGTTGTTAATTATTAATTGTTCATGATTAAAAATAAAAAAGCAGTTTTAAAATGAAATAGAAAACTAAATGAAAAATTACCTACCCTTTTAACCTTAATTTCCAGCAGCAGTTAATGAATTTTGAAGACTGCTACCTTCGACACTTAAGAAGCCAATGAAATCCAGGTTCTACAGTTGTCTCAAACTGTATCTCAGCTGACCTCTAACTTTATCTCTCTCTCTCTTCTTCTTACTTAAAAGCCACTCTCAAAAAATACCTACATATATATAAAGATATGCGACCCTCGGCAAAAGCGGCATCAGCAGATCATCGTCCGCTGGGCAAAACTGGGTTCGCGCACAAGGGGAAAAAGAAGACGCTGCTGTCCGGGAGTCACGGATGAGCGCTCGAGCCTCGCCACCGTCGTTGGTGCGCTTTCGACGATGATCGGCGGTGCTGCCTTCGCCGCTGCTGGTGCTGCTGCTGCTACTCGCCCAAAAATATCGACGTCCATGACTGCACTGCTCGTTTCTCTTTCTCTCTCCTTGTCTCGTTGGCCCCCTCGGCTTTTACCTACTATACGCGTGTATTGTACGTATGTGTATATCTCTAGTACCGCTGCCTCTCTTTCTCTTGTGTTGTTTCTAGTAGTATTTTCTTCTTTCTCTCTTTCTTTCTCTCTTCTCTTCTCTAACCAAACGAGATTTTCACACGGATCCTACACATGTGCGTTCACAACACGCATGTGGAGCTTTCGCCTTTAAATCCGACATTGGCCCCCTAGGAGCATGTGTGTATTTTTACCATCGGTCTTATTTCTCTTGCAATCAACATTCGCGTGAATGATTGAAAAAAGAGAAATAATGAGAACGCGTGTATCCTTCCTTCTACATTTTGCTTCCTCTCGCCACGACAGAGACTCGTCGAGCTAGCGAGAGGGGTTATAGTACACAGCGCTCGTTGCCGTCGTCGAATCGATATTCCCCGTGTGAAATCGTCGTAGTGCTCGCTCGCTCGTATCCCGAACGCAGCGCTCGCTTGGGTGCTGCTTTTCTCCTCTTTTCTATCTCTCTCTTTCTCTCTCACTTGTTCTCCTAGTTATCTTTATTCAATTTTCTCACTAGCATGCATACAGCCCTTTTAGTCGTCCCGCAACTCTTTTATTCTACATAATCCAAATATGATGGGGAAGATCGAGAGACAGGGAGAAAGAAGGACGTCTTTTAATTATTACAAGACCGCTGATACTTCTTCGTTTATTTGTTTATACGGAGCGTTGACATATTCGTCTGCTCTTTTTCTTGCACGTAATGCGGCGATCTTAGATAGTCAATACGCGGATTCACAAGCATACAGGCAGACACACTGAGAAAGAGAACAAGAGAGAAATTTTTTTCAGCCGATTGCAAAAGCTACGAGCGAAAGAAGAGAGTGAAAAAAGAAACGAGCCTCTCTTCTTTTGCAATCGAATGAGGAAAAAGGACGAGTGTATAAGAGAGTATGGCAGCAGCGCGATGCGCGCACACTTTTCTCTCTCTTTCTCTCTCTGTATCTTTTTCTTTCTTGTATATATGTGTACGTCGTGTAAATGTATATCGATGCAGCACGGTACTCTTGCTTGCTCTTACACGCGTGTATATTACGCACGTGTGTGAGAGAGTGCGATGCGCGTGTGCACGGGGGAGAGGTAGAAATTTACTGTGTCGCTGCTGCTCCCCCCACGGTTCCTTCTTCCTCCGTCGACGTATCTCCTTCTACTCTTTGACGAGGAGGCATCGCCCTGGCCAACCTCGGAAATATACACTCTCGATCACTACTTGCAACACCGCTATCTATATGCTCCGGAGCCCCGAGACTCTTTTTCTCTCTTCAATGTATATATGTGAACGTATACACATATGCACAGGCTGCAAGTTGACACACCGAGAGATCGCGGCAGCGCCTCACTCACTCACTCACTCACTCACTACTATATTCACATACGCGAACATATATATGTATAAACATGTATATACGTGTTAACGCCAGCAGCATAGCAGTGGAACAAAAAAAAACGAACGAGAGCTTGAGGCTCTTTCTTTCTCACACTCGCGTTCTCACGAACACACCTTATGTGCTTGTGTGCACTACCGTATACGCGTATGTATAGCTAGCTACAACCCCGGATACGTATATCCCGAGGGACTACGTTACGCGAGTGTGTAGAAAAAGTTAAGAGTGAAGCGCGCGCGCGCGTTAAAAGCGTTCCTTGTTTTCTCGGTGACGAGATATCCCGACGTCCAGTTCCGTTTTTCGCGGAGAAGGCATTGCGTGAAATAAAAAGGCAAACTCTCTCCTTCGTGCCGTAAGAGAGTGACAGGGATACACATACACTGTCGTCACGGATTTCGATACACCGAGAGCGCGTGCGCTACACCACCGCGACGACACGACGTATACCACGTACGGCGCCCGACAGAAGAGAGCTCCTTCGAAAGAGACCCCCACGCGACCCTGGCGCCCTCTTTAATTCTCTCCTTCACCCGTACGATATCTCGGTTGTCTCGCTTGTGTGCATGCTGCAGACGCCCACCGTCCTTGTCTCTTTCGCTATCTCTTTTTCCCTCTCCCACTCTCTTTCTCTTTCTCTCGCCTTGTACATTGCCCCTTCTACGCTGATGTTGGCAATGTCTGGCACGTATTGTATATGTGCTGCGGCGGCGGCGGCGGCGGCGGCGGCGGTGGTGGCGGTGGCGGCTGCTGCAGCTGCCTGCGAGTACTCTGATACTTTAATACTGTAGCTATAGATATATGTGTCATCGCACTGCTTTACTAAAAATATGAGGTTTTTAAATGTTTAAACGTTGCTCGGCACACGGTGTTAAAGGGAGAAACAGGTGTTAATTTTTAATGAATATGGATAAGCAAACTTTGATAATTAAAAAAAAACGATAGCTATTGAGTGAATAAATATTTCTTTTTTGACTTAATTATAGCATCTGAGAAGTAATTAAGGCCTAATAGATCCTTTTATCTTATCCTAGTTCCTTGTATAATCTTTACTGATACAATTTATCGGTTATATTGGGCGTGTTCTACTCTTGTAACACGATTTCGAATTCATCGATTATACGAAAATATTTAAAAAATTTTTTGTATGAAATTTGAGGACAATAAATTAATACTTATAATTGTTATTCATATAAATTGTGTCTCTAATTGCATATATTAAAAGTGTTCAACACGTCTTGCACCCAATATAATAATCAAAAGATTAAAAAAAATAGATCATATCTAATTTTTGTTTGAGTATAAGCAAAATATTTTACGTTAAGTAAATTATTACTATTGAGATAAGGCGAAAATTAAGTTTTATTAAAATTTTGCTATGCAAGTTTTTATAAATTTTTTATCAATCAAATTGTTATTAAAAAAAAAAAAAAAAAAAAAAAAAACAATAAAGTAAAGAATGACTATTTTTGCTTTTATATTTTGAATATATATATTTACATGGACACTTGAAAAATTGTACATTAATTTATTTTATTTGTATAATGCTTTTATTAAACAAATTTACTTTCATTTTTTTGTTCTTGAATAGATTTTAAATATCTTTCTTAAAAATTACGATTTAAAAAATTCACATATTTCATTTGAATAAAAATCTTATTAAAATGATAAAAAATATTTGCTCAGATAGGTGAAAGGATAACTCAATTTTTTCTTTTTTATTGATCACTTTCTCACTTTTACTTTTAATTTTATTTATTTACGTATATATTTATTTTTTGTTATTTTTTTAAATAAGTATTTCGTTGTAAGAATAAAGATCATGTTTTTATTGTATGGTGTATTCTGGATTAGTGACTTCATTACTTTTACATGTTAAATAATATTATCCTTACACATTTATAGAAAAATCTTATTCATTATTACTAATATATATATTTATTTAATTATATTTATATTAAATTTATATTATAATCAAATTTATTTGTAAGCCTATAAAAATTCCTTTTACTTAAAATACCTTACTAAAACTAATTTTTTTAGTAAACCAAAATGAGCTTAGGCAATTTTATTTAATTAAATAAATTATCGCAGCTGTTACACGCGTATGCATACACGAGACCTTCTGCAGCTCAAGTGGAGAAACGGCATTTCTCCATCCCTTCTTTCCCGTCTCAAGCATTACATTCGTCTCTTTTACTCTCATTCTCTTTTCCCTCTCTCTTTCTTCTACTATTCGTTTGCTTGTGTATATTCTCCCTTTCATCGGTTCTTTGCACTCTTCTACATGCTCTTTCTCTCTTCATTCTCTTTCTCCCTTTTTACTCATACGGAAGGCCGTCGTACCCTGCGCATCGCCTAAATATATATATATATATATACTCATACACGTACACCGGCCGTAAAAGCTGGCCGTATAATATGTATATATACATATATATAATACGCATGTACAACTCAACTTGCTTTTCACGCTGCGCTCAGGACGACGATCACGAGGGACTGCGGCACACACCACCCGGGATCGCTTTGATGTGTTGACGCTTCATATATATATATATATATATATATATATATATATATATATATATATATATACATACACACATACATGTACATGAGAATACCCGTGTACATTTACCACAAGAAGAGCAGCCGCCTTTGCAAGACCCGTGTAAGTGTGCGTTTTACGTGTGTACATCTTGTATACGAGCGCACTTATGTGCGTGCATAAAAGAGATAACACAGGGAGAAAGAGAGATGGTGCGAATGGGGCATCACATAATGTATACATATATCGAGGACGAGAGAGAGAGAGAGAGAGAATACAAGAAAAAGGGGGAGAGGAATGCGCCAAGCAGAATTTAACGAATGTTTATTGTATACATGTATTATGTATATAGGTTTAGGACCAACTTGCTTTTCTTAATAGAGAAGCCGTAGCGTAAAATAAGTAATTTATTTGTTGGTTGATTGCAAAATGCGTTTTATAAAACGGTACTTTGAAATTTTATTATTTTACTGCATGTGAAAGATAGAAAAATGAATAAAGTTTTTAAAATATAAGACATTAACAAAGAGTTGTTTTAAATAATTAAAAGAAATATTCCTTCTTTTTTTTTTTGTTTTGAATTCGATTAAATTTCAAGTTCGATAAAGAAAAACTGCTGGTGTAGAATCCAAAAGAAGGAATAGAAAAGATGAGGGCGACGAAGAAAAAGGTGAACACGGTCACATTTTGCTTTTATGAAAGTAAGATTTAAAATGTTTGGGTTTGGGTTTAGGTATAGGAGGATTTCATTGAATCGAAAACGGATCTTTGAGGAGGAGGTGCATTTGTGTTGAGACAGATGTTGAGGCGTCGGTGTGTCGACAATGGCTGAGGTATGTTATATATATTGGTCTTCTTTTTTTTATATTTTGAAGTCCTATGCTTAAAAGTTTACATCTTT
The DNA here is from genome assembly GCA_949987625.1 of Chalcis sispes. NCBI lineage: Eukaryota > Metazoa > Arthropoda > Insecta > Hymenoptera > Chalcididae > Chalcis > Chalcis sispes. The sequence goes on from OX465094.1 coordinate 74,535,827, forward strand.
GTATGTCTGATCAGGATTTTGTTATTACCGTTAATGTGTCAAAAAATTGAAATATAAATTTGATGCACATATTTAGCTAAATTTATTTTTCATTTTGTCACACAAATTATCTTTGTAATACATAAGTATATATAGCACGTTTACGTAACGCGTATAGAAAATATAATTTGTTGAAATACAGTTATGTTTTTTGCTTTATTTTGTACGTATATTGATTTGTAGTCAATCAAAGACGTTTTAAAAAGTGAAAGACAATGTTTGTTCTTACGTTACTAAGAATATTAGAGATCGATAAAAAAAACTTTTTTTAGGCACAAGAGCATTTTCATTGCTTTGTCATTGATACTGACAATGATTTATATATGTAAATGCTAAATTTCGAAAATGTGTATCACAATTTAAAAAAGTAAAAAAAAATTTCCAAATTTCTCAGTTTCGCAATGTAGTAACATATTTGCAATACAAAAATTGCACATACAATATATATATATATATAGATACAAATATTTCCTTTAAACATGATTTTTGTTCGTAGAAATAAAGCGCAGCATAGCAACAATAATGTGCGCTAATAGAGATCATTAAATATAAAGTAGATTTTATAAAAATTGATTTTATCAAAGATCAGGATACAAAACATTACCTAAAATTGTTTAACTTAAGTATTTATAAATGCAATATTTGCGTATTATTACTTACATTAAATAAATGCATATCAATAAGTGATTATCTAGCGCGTAAGTTCTTAGGCTTTAGGACCCAAATAACTTATGCTTGTTTTCACAAATAGTGAAAACATTGAAAGTAGAAAGGCATTTCGTTGCGTACTTTCGATAACTTAGCAGAGGTAACACGGTGATCACTTCTTTATAGTTCGGTTTTATCCAAATTGATATTTTATCAAAACTACCTTTGTAGCGCCTGAACATTATAGAATATGGCAGAAACGTTTCATAATATTGGCAAATAGTAATTGTATTTTTAAAATTAGTCTTCTTAGAATATTTTTTAAAATTTTTTCATCAAATTTTCTAAGATCACTGTCTTAGATCTAATTCTATTTCTCTGGTAATATTTTGACAATGCTGTATAATACTTTATATTGTTTAAGTATGTTTGAAAAATCAAAAATTTTGTTCAATTTTAGAACCATTCTTTAGTATCACAGAACTGTTTATAAAATATTTATACAATCTCGTCATAATATTGAAATAAATACTATTTAAAATATTATGAAGCTATAAGAACATAACTACCAAATATAGTAAAATAATATTTTAACAATATTTTTTTTAATTTAGTGCCATGGATTACTTTTTGAATATCTATTTTGTTCTATCAAAAATTAGCGATTATGATATTCCATTTTGTACTGGTGGAAATTTCAAAAGACGTGTCAACATTGAAGTAATACAAGGAATTTGTTTCTGCTGATGCATTGTAATATTATCAGGAGTATTTGATTCAAAATCAATTGCAACACGTTGACAAACAAATGTAAGAAGAGTTAATAAATCATAACGAGTACCATTTTCTTTTAGTTCTAAACAAAGAGCTTGCATAAACCATGAGCCTCTAGTTGTATTTCTCCATGAATAAAATCCTGGTACAGTAGAATAAGCAATCAAAAAATCAGCATGTGTTGGAATACGAAATGTAAGTGTTGACTGGCCATCAGTTTCTGTTCGTTCCTTTAAAGTAATTCCACCATCAAGTCTATCTCCTTGGCAAGCTTGAATGAAAAAGAGTTTGGGTTTTCCAGCAAGAGTTGGGCATCTATCCGAAGTAAAATATGACCAGATTGTATCAGCCTTATATGGTGTGTCATGGGCATACAATAATCCAAGTTCTCCATGACTAAGCACCGCAATAATTAAGCAGTCATGTTGAGAGTGATCCATTTCTGCTACTGTAAGTTGAAAAATATTTTTGAAAAGTTAATAAAATTGATATGATTAGAAATTCAGTTTATTATAATGCAGATAATTTTATTTTAAATTTAAACAAATTAAATATTTGTATGCGTTGAATAAAAAGTATAATTTATTCAAATTTTAGTATTTTTATAAATTATTTAAATTACCTTTCTCTAAATATTTTGCTATATCTTTATGAGTTGAATTATGAAAATCATTTACTTCAAATCCTAAATCCTTTAAAGTATTGGCAAGATTTTCACAGTCTACATTTGTACCACAACGTGGCTTTAAATGGCTAACTGTAAAAAATTCATGGTTAAATATAATGGCTAAGCCACGTTTTCCATGATTCATATTATAATGAGTAGCATATCTCTCAGTTGGAGCAGATCGAATTTGGTTAATCGGAGCAACACTATTCCTATAAGCAGGAAATAAAATAAATTAACCAAGTTATTAAATTAAATCAATTTCATTTTTGCAAATAAAAATTATTCATAATGATTAGAGCATAAGTATTGATAACTTTTTAACAATAAATAAACTTTTGAAAATGAAAACTTACCTGCCACAACCAAATGCGTCAGCAGCATCATTGTCGCCCATTGTGTTGATCAAAGTTCGTTTCAACCTTCGCAAAGTATAAAGAAAAAAGTTTTACCCTTAATAAGCTTTAAAGCAAAAGAGATCAAAGAATTTGCACAGAAATGAATTCTTTTAAGTATGCGTAATATAACAATATGGCTTAATTCTGTTTATTGATATGATTAATAGAAGATTATCAGTTCAGGTATTCACCGAATGTTACACATGGACTCTCCCGCGCGTCGAACAACGAACTTCGAAGTGAATTGATAATGTAATAACAGTGTCGCTAAGAGTTTACTAAGTGTAAATGTGTGTGCGCAGTAGTCAAGTAGTGTGCGTTCACATCACTTTCGAAGTTCTGTTTCTTTATCGATAGGTGCGCTAGTTTATATATATTATATGTATACATATTGTAGTGCAATAATATTTTTGACAAATAACCCAAATATGCACTTTATTATCGATATTTGTATTAATATATCATTAATACAATATAGTACTGTAATATTAATTGAAAATAGATTTGGCTAATTTTTAGAATTATGAGAATCGACATGAAATTATATTTTTATTATTACGTTTAGATATGAAGTAATAAGAACATTAAAAAATAATTCTTTGATTTAACACTGATTATTTTTTTGTTTTTTTAATTTTAATTTTTTTTTTTTTTTCAATTGAAATTATATAAAACAAAAGAATACTCAGTCGGTATGTAGCTTGCACAATTGTAAGGCCAATGAACTTAAATGAGCTTTGATTTTTTTTAATTTTAAATATTTAGAAAATATGTAATGTAAACAATATTTTTACATTTGTTTGCATTATTTTCAATTTTAAACAAATGAATTTTTGACTTATAGGAAAAATAAGAAAAACAAAATCAAATTTATGAGTGGCGCCTCCTTTTGCACAAGGTCGCTGGACCGTGATCACGTGATCAATTATTGCCAGTGGAGGTTGTGCCGTGTGAGTGTGTTTTCCTCCATGCTCCAAAGTTCGAGCTCCAAAAAGAGAAAAAAAAGCTTATGAGAGGGGAGCATCATTCGAAAATTCGGCGTTTTCTTCGTATGCGTGTCACTTTTGGAACATGCCAGTGTCTGATCTTTGCGAGCACAATGTACTACTGTTGCCGCTACACTGAAAAAAGAGAAAAATTTCGCTACTAACGAAGCTTTGTCATGTGGAAGTGTCACAAATGTGGAAAGCCCGTTTATTTTGGTGTGTAAATTAACAATGACTCCGATTTATTTGTTTATATTTAATTTTAAAATTGTTTCTTTTAATACTAATTTATTTGTAACTTTAAATGTTAATAACTAATATATTAGACTAAACATTTTAATCTATGTTTCAATTCCTTTTATTTTAAGGAAATCTTTTTAAACAATTAAAACTAATTGTTGATATTATAAATTATAATTATTACTTGCATTAACTTATAAATTTGTACTACTTTGGCAGCGGAGCGGAAGCAGTCATTAGGATATGATTGGCATCCAGAGTGTTTAAGATGTGAGGAATGTGGAAAACGTTTGAATCCTGGCCAACATGCAGAGGTTAATTTTTAAAACAGTTTGAAACAAAACAATTTTTTAAATATTAATTTAATTAATATATTTTATTTATTATTTAGCACAAAGGAGTTCCTTACTGTCACGTGCCATGTTATGGAGCACTCTTTGGACCTCAATTATTTGGTCATGGTACAAGAGTTGAATCTCATACAAGTTTTGGTAAAAAAGAATCTCGATCTTCATTACCTAGGTACAAAATTTAAGTATATAAACAGTTTAAGTTTAAAAATTAATTTCAGAATTAAATTATTAAACATTTTATCTTAAACATTTATAATTGAAGTTTAATAATAGTTTAAGTATAGTATATTTATTATCAATATTAATTATTAAATTATTTATAGATCACATTTAGAATCAAAACTAAAGGTTTTTAACCAGTATTATGAAGGTAAAAGTGGTGGCATTAGAAGTCGAGAGGTAGATTTAAATACGTAATTTACTTATTTGTATTTTTTCATAATAATTATAAATGTTTATTTTTAAAATAGGTAAATGGTCGATTAATCTTAGAAGGTGCTTTAAGAATTTACTGGGGAGTTCGCGGTGTGATACATTTAAAGGAAGATGATGATCAGAGAACTGTTGTTACAGCCAGACATAGAAACTCTTGTAGACGAAGCTATGCTGATAAAGTTGAGAGTGAAGAAAATAAAATTGAAGAATCAAAAAATTCATCTCAATCTGATAGTCAATTACAAATAGAATCAAACTCGATTCCAGCATCACCAGATCATATAAAGAGTCTCACACTGCCAATGAAGCTTGATGTTAAAAAAATGGAATGGGATGAGTTGGATGAATTATTACAGGTTGAAAGAAAAGTTGAAGATGGAGATAAACTTTATCAAACAATGCCTAAAAGTCTGCCATCGAGTTCACATTCCAGTAATGAAACACCTCCAGTGACATCAACAAATTCAAATGCTGATGTTTCGGAACCAAATAGTCCTAACACTGACACAAGCAGTGGTAAAATCAAAGACAATAGCGTCAATAGTACACCTACTCACAGTATAAGTAGTTCTTCTAATACAGATACTCCAAATTATCAAGGAACTCCAAAAAAAAATGGTGCTTTACGTAGAGTTGAATATTTTGATAGTTTAGACAAAAACACTGCCAGTAATCAGTCAATAAGTGATGAAGATAGCTGGGTAGAAAAAGGATTAAACAGGTCTATGTCAGGACCTGATTGCTTACAAAGGCATAGAACGGATAGTGATACAGATTCTGTTAGATCTTTGCATTTTCGTGATGATGACAATATGACAATGTCAACAGATAGTGGATTAGAGGTATTTATAACATTTTACATAACAAATTTAATAAAATATTGTGTATAAAATAAAAGATTATTTGAAAAAAATAAAATTTTTGATATGTTCTAAACATTAATATATTAAGTAAATCAAAATTAATTATTAACGAAGAATGTATAAAGTAAAAAAATGTAACTATCGACCACTGATTTACAGTTGGATGGTGTTGTTTTACGTCGTAAACAAGGTTCAACAGCAATCAGACGAAGACCAGGAGCAAGACGTCAATCACGTAATCGACTCAGAAGACGTTGTTCTATTAATGGACACTTTTACAATCGCGAGACCAGCTTCTTCACGCCACCTCATGGCTCGCAAATGTCCGTTTGGGTTACGAGCCTCGTCAGCACTCAAGAAGTAATTAATCTTATGCTTGACAAGTACAAGGTTGATGCCAAGCCGGACAATTTTGCGCTCTTTGTTGTTCGAGATAATGGAGGTAAATAACATTTCTTTTTAGTATGTACTATTTACATTTTTATTTTATTTTATTTTCAATTAGTTGCAATATAAAATTGTTTAACTTGATATTATTATATTAATTTGTTGGAAAATAAATTTTTTTGAACCATTCTTATTCTTGATAAATAGAACAACGAAGATTAAGAGACGATGAATATCCTTTGGAAGTTCGTGTTGTTTTGGGACCTCATGAAAATATTGCTCGGCTGTTTTTGGTTGACAAACTTTCAACTCCAGAAATAAGCTCTGATGTTGCTCAGTTTCTTAATTTATCTTTGCCCGAGTGTCACAATATTTTGCAGCGTTATCATTACGAAGAAGAGCGACAAGTCCTCATGTTGAAAGAAAAGTAAATGATATAATTTATGTTTGTAATTAAAAAATTTAATAAGAATTTATAATTCAAATAATAAATATTTTTAGATATAAGGAAATACGTCGTCGAATAAAACAGAGGATGGAAGATTTGAAAGTTCGTTTGTGAAATAGAACAGCATGAAATGGAGCAGCTAATTTTTTTATTGAACGTCAATATTCGATTTTATTCACCCTTCTATATAAGATGTTCAATCTATGTAATTATTAACACTAATTTTTCGATTGATACTTTGATGAATTCAGTGTCTCGAATCATATCTTTAGTAAATGTGTAACTGTTTAACTATATCATACTTGAAAATAATTCAAGTTTTTAAAGAGTTCAGAAATATCACTTTTTTCATTTAGTAATTTTTTAATATCAATGTTTATCTTGTAACCTTTTATAGCATTTTGTTGCTTTTAGTGGTAGCGGGCTACTGCCACATTTTGCATTAAAGACTTGATTATTTAAGCAAAGACTGACATCAAAATATCACTTTGTATTAATTTCTGATCTGTTTATGATTGACAAAAACAATAATCATTTGTTTTAAGATAATATGACTGATTTAAATAGTTATCAAATAACAGATGAATTTCAGCTGGATTATATGATCGATACTAAATTTTTTTTCAAAATTTATAATAATAATTATTTGCTATTGCTACTAAATTTATTATTGCTAAATGTTGAAATCTTTTTTATAATTTCTGAATATATCTTGATTTTCCCTTATAATATTTTAACAAATAATTTTTATGATTATCTAATTTTTTTAAACTATATAATATTACTAAAATATATGAATGTTACTATATTTATATCGTAAAATATATATTAAAATAACATTAAAAATATATTTTATATTTTACTAATATGTTTTATCTACATAATAAGAATAAAGTAAAAACTTTTTACATCAAATTAATAACAATAACGTATGAAAAATAATTTTATTTTTAAGTGGTTTATAAAAGTATCGATTCTACCTTCCAGTTTTGAATATAAATATAATTGTCAGTCTGACCAGTGTTGGAAATAAAGCGTTTCAAATACTCCGTACCATGACAAAAGTTATTTACATTGACTTTAAGTACTACATTTTTTAAGTGTAGTGTATAAAGAAATTTTTCAAAAAAAGAAAAAATTATAAAGCCGAATTGTGCAACCTAGAGATTTATTAAAATCAATTTATATTCGAGAGGATAATAAAGTAACGTCGTTGCTTATATTATGGTATTTGTTTATACCTTCTTCCTTTATCTTCCATATTTTTTAATTAAAAACATCATACAATCGTAAATGTTAAGTTTCAAAATATACCAAGTAGAAATTTTGCAAGTAGTATAATGAGTAGAATATTTAATTATTTGACAATATTTCTTAAATTTCTTTAATTAATTGTTGACATGTATACAAAAATATTTTAAAATATGATCGAAATAAGAATTAAATAATCTCTTTCAGTATCTAAAATAAACAATTTCTTAACAAGTATAAATTTTATAGGATAGGTATAAATAATAAGACACAAAAATACAGATTGGACAGAATGTATTTATTTATTTTGTAAGGACTAAGTAGAGTAAAGTAGATCAATGCAATTTTATGAGGAGTATGAGTAATAATCTTCATACGAGTTGCTAGGAACGAGTATGTATACTCACAACACATAGGAGCTCAGTTGCTCAATTTTTATTTAATTAATTTTTTTTTTTTTTTTTTGTTTTTTTTTGTTTATTGATTTATTTATTTTTATCCACGACACTGATATACGTTAAACGGTATAAGACAAGAAATAACAGCTGCCGACGCGTTCTGTATGTGTGAGTGGGCGCCGTTGAACATCACTATCAACTGCATTTCTTTTTTTTTCTATTTTTCTTTTCTTTTTTTTAGGCGTTTGCTTCGCTGCATGACTTGTGTATGTGTGTGTTTCTATCTTGATGCCGACAAAAACTGAAGTCAAAGTCAGGGAGAGAGAGACGATGTCTTTGGACTTTATCGATTTACATAAAGGATTAATTTTTTTTTGGTATTTTTTTGTTTTTTTTTGTTTTTTTTTTTTTTTTTTTTGTTTTAATGACCGCTTGAGGAAATGGCTACAAGATTAATGGCACATTTTTATATCATATATACGTATATATATATATATATTTTAGAAATGGAAGAGTAATTCTAATATTTTTTTTTTTTCGTTAATCATACAAGTAGTACAAAGTGGAAAACACTTAATCGTCGTAATTTTGTCCGACTTTTATCTTCAGATTTTGTCGACGGAAAGAGAATAAGAACATCGATATAAGCGCTTTCGATGGCTCAGGTTTTCAAACATCCTTTCGAATAATTTTAATCGTTTTTACTATCGTTAACATCGTTTTTATAATAATGATAATAATAATTATTATTATTATTATTACTATTAATTTTTACAACCATCAAAAACGCCTCGTCTTTATTTTTTTAAAGAAAATCACGCTACAAAATGAATCGTCTTTTTTTTTTTACTATTATCTATAGCTTGCGCAAAGGACTATCTATATATCGGCTCGGTTGGCGATTTGACGAATAAACTATACAAATTAACGGTAATCGAAAAGTATACGGTCATCGTTTTACATTTCTTCACAATTTTATTTATTTATTTATTTATTTATTTATTTATTTTTTTTTTCAATGAAGCGCTAAGCTCGTGATTTTCACTAATTGCACGACTTTATGCACCCGATATAATTCACGTTTTAAATCAGCGCGAATATTTTACTTTTTGGACACACATTTATTATTGCTCTTATTCATGTATGTATATTATATACATATATAGTCGTTGTGTGAAATAAAAAAGAAACAACTCTTGTAATTATTATAATATGTAAGGAATAAAGGAAAGAAAGGGCAAAAAAAAACGAAAAAAAAAAAAAAAAAAAAATTTATCCAACGCAATTCAGCGATAACGACAGCAATAACAATAACTTATTCAACAACAACGGCTTGTTTAAAAATAGAAACAAAAAAAAAACAATGGTCAATTCGCCATCCGCCTGTCTCGCGAATAACGCATTATATACTTATTATAATTTATACATATACAAAAGAGAGGAAAAGAAACTATACACAAACGCGCAATGAAGCGCTTCGCGAGCTCGCATTTGTCTTATCACAATCTGACGGCCGCGCGCCTTACAAAAAAATACAACGCTCGCTCGCGAGCGCGTAGCGCAATTGTTTGTTTGTTTTTTTTTTTTTTTTTTTTTTATTTATTTATTTTTTTCTATTTCTTATTCGCTTAATTTTCAACGTTTTCGACTCGCGATTAACTTCCTCTCCCGAGGGATAAAGTTATTTCCTACGCACACACGAGTTTACCGATTTGCGGCCTTGACCTTTCATCTTAATTTTTTTAAACGTTCTCTTGCCTTTTACTTTTTTTTTTTTTTTTTTCGTTTTTTTTTTCTCTTTATTTTCGTCTAACCGTTAATATTATTATTATTAACTTATATATCGCAGCTGTAAAAAATTCAAATGGGCTTTCTATACAAATAGCACTTTTTGTATTTGGTATTTGTTTACTGAGTTTGTAAACTGTGTTTGTTGGTAACTGAGTTTTAAAAGAATTGTGGTTGAAAACCTATTGGAGTTATTGCCATATTTATTGATCTAGGACTTTCGGAGATTCTTATATATATATATTAATGTTGTTATCGTTTTTTTTTTATTGGTTAATTTTAATAGTTTTCCAAGAATCACCTTTTTTTAGGCTTCCGTTTCCTTTGATTTTTTTTATTTACTTTCTAACCTTTAAATTTTTAATCATATCCTCGTTAAAAAAAAATTTATTAACTAATTTCTGAAAATATTTTTAACATTTAAAACGATCTTAATTACTTTAAATTTAAATCAGTCTGATATTTCTAATTTATCGTTTTATATAAAATATAAATTCATATTCGTACAAAATTAGTTTTATTTATACATAATTATTGCATTACGTTTAGTGTACATAATTATATTCAAATCGCTAAATAAAAATTTTTTATAGAAAACCCATTTAGCGGATAAGAATATATAAAATAGCAAATTAGCCGTTTTACTGTAAAAAACGAAGAAAAACAAAAGTCAAGAACATTTCAAATTTTAAGCTAGCGCGCCATGAAAGATTGCCGAATGTATCGTTTAATTTTTTTTTTTTTTTTTTTTGCTAATTACAATAGTCCAACAAAGTCGCAGATGAAATAAATATTCACAGCTAGCGAATGATACGCAGAATTTATTTTTATTATTTTTTTTTTTACTGTTATTATTAGGTTGCTCGCATTCTCGACTGCATTAATGCGCACTGAGATTAGTTTTCCGTTGTCGCCCATATACATTTATATATATATATATATATACATATATATATATATATATAATATAATATTTAAGAGAAATTCGGCAAATTGACTGACGAATGCTTGAGGCGCGAATTGACTAAATTCAACCCATCTATTATATTATCAATAATTATTATTTTCATTTATTTTCTCTTGTATTTTAACACGCGGTGAAAATTTCATCGAACCCTTCCCCCCCCCCCCCCAGCGAGATTCATTCGAGCACGGCTGACCAACTCGTCCATGACTACTTGAGTCCGATACCGTGCTCGGATAAATTTCATTTCTAACTCATAATTTTCATTGTATTTATTTTATCACTAATAAAAAGTCGTTGGCACCGTTGATTTTATTTCCGTTTTGTATTTTTTTTTTTTTTTCTTTTCACATTCCTACCTCTTCTCTCTCTCTTTTTTTCTAAACATCGCTTGTACATTTATTTATTCCTTTAACGTACATATATATAGTGTGTGTGCGCGACATATGCATCGTGAAATTGAATGCATTCTCGTCGTTATTTCTTCTATCGTTTATTATTATTATTGTTATCGTTATTATATAATATTATTATTATAATTATTATTATTTTTTTTTCGTTGAATGAGTTAAATCAAATATTCAAGGTCAAAACTTTTTCCTCGACTGACCGTCAAATACTTTCTTCGGCCGCACACATTTATTTAGATTCGTTTTCGAGCTAAATCTTTTTTTTTTTTTTTTTTTTTTTTTTTTTAGGCCCATCTTTACAATCGTGTGGCGTTTAATCGTTCTTGTAATAAAAATTATTCGCGTACTTTGCGTGTTCACGTTTACCTCCGATCGCCGCTCTTTTCCTTAGCATTTTTACTTTTTTTTATTTTTTATTTATTTTTTTTTTCTGTTTTACTTTTTAATATTTTTTTTGTTCATTAGTTTTTCTTCTTTTTTTTTTTTTTTTTTTTTTTTTTTTTATATTTCATTGGCGAAAGGCAGGGGGAGTACTAAAATTTTTTTTTTTTATCGTTTCGTCTAAAATTCGATGTACTCGTCCTCAACAATATTATAACAGTCGAATATGAATTAGAAAAATAACGTCATATCGGTAGACAACAATCGGTTATACAATATTTATGTATATTTATATAATATATCATGTACCGGCAATATAATAGCGTGTTTTTATTATTATTATTATTATTATTATTATTATTATTATTATTATTTTTACCTTTTTTTTTTCCATTTCTTTCAATTTTTCACGTGTCATCGCCTCATTATATTATAGAACTATTTAAAATCTTCGCGGCTATTATCGCGAGCCGTTTCGTACCGGACGCTGCTCCTTTTCACCGCTCTATCTAACTCTATCACTTTCTCGTTGTCAAATATATTATATAAATATCTGAGAGATTTATTTTGTCATTGAGCTGATTGTAGATAAGGAAGAGAAGATGCCCGCATCATCGAATCGGTTTTTGAATAAATCACTTTTACCTGGGATTGCTTTATAATTTAAACCTAAAAATTATTGTTTTTGTTTTACGTATCTTTATTACGTTTCTTCATCGTTTACCTTTATTACATATCAAGTTAAGTAATTGGACTTTTATTTAATAACATTTATTATATATATATATATTTTTTTTTTTTTATTTATTTATATCTGTATATATTTAATATCAAAGAGATGCAGAGATAAAAATGTTTAAACAAATACAGTTACGATTTTTTACTACTAATAATCAGCTACCATTCGTTTTTTCATTTCTCTTTTTTTTTTACGTAGAAAATTTTCAACTTTCTTCGTATTAAACAAAGCAATAATGGCTCGCATATATACGTATGGCATATGTACATACATTAAAGTACATCGTTCGTCGTACGATGATTTTTCAAGCAATCATATTTTAAATTCTATGACTCTATCGAGAAATTCGTTAAAAACAAAACGTTAGTGTTAAAAAAAAAAAAAAAAAAAAATTATTGATTACATTGACAGTAACTTTACACATATATTTATCCATTTGTTGTACGTACTAAAACATTTCTTCGTTACGATTTTTCTTTCGTTTCTTTAAATTGGTTATCGTTGAATAATTTTTAGGTTTTTTTTTTTTCCACGTTCACATTTAAAAACGGGAATGTCAATAATCGAGGTGGGAAAAGGAGAAAAGTCGCAATCGCGGCGTCCGGTAACGAACTCCGACTCTTCATCGTTGGACAGATCTGACGTTTTCTATTTCTGTTTTTTCTCCTCTTACTTAAATTGATATTTTTAACATCGGACACGCGAATGTATGTATAAGTGTGGGCGATGGTAAATATTTTTATTAATTCTTCGTCTTTTCGTTTTTTCTTATTTTATATATTATTATTACACAGAACAATCGTACTATCCCGCTCTGAAGTTACTTTTTTTTTTCTTTTTTAATCTTCTCACGCGGACCATAATTATTTACCGTCGGATCGATTCACAGCTTGCAACAGATATATAATACGCGAATATATATACATATTGCTAAAGTGTATATATATTTATATATCCGTATTTATATATATATATATATATATAATATTTACTTCATAAGAATTTTTTTTTATATTCCACCTAAACATGTACTAGCTAGATTAAAACCTATATATATATATATATATATATATATATTTATATAATAATAATATTCACGACTTTTGTACGACAGACATCGACATTCATTTATGTATATATATTCAATGTTAGTTTTTATTTTACTTTTTTTAATCAATATATTACAGTTGGATTGCTCATTGTCAATTCATCAATTATCACATTTAGTACAAGTTGAAAAATATTTCTAACATCCACGTCAAAAGTATTGCGCGCCCAAGAGACGAGCGAACTTCGAGGGTGGAGAGAGAGGGAGGGTGGGGTGGGGGTGGGGGTGGGGGGGGGGGGGTGAGAGGTTGGAATTTGAAATAAAAGAAAAAGAAGAAGAAGCAGAGAGATGCATACGTAAAGGAGGACAATCGTATAGCCGGTAGAATGCGCGAATCTTTTACCTCGGTAAAAAGGCAAATAAGAGTCAACGGCTCTCTTGAGGATTTTCTTTTTTCTTTTTTTTTTTTTTTTTGCTTTTGTTATTTTCAGTTCTACTTCTTTTTCTTCTTCTTCTTCTTCTTCTTCTTCCCCTCCGTTTTTTACGTGACATTCGTCGTTTTCGTCTATACGCGAGTTTATATACGTTACTTTCGCTCTTTCCTTTTCGTTGTATTCGCGCGACTCTCGTGCGCTGCAAACTGACTCGTAACATATTTACTATTTTTATTTTTATATATATATATTAAATGAACGTATAATATATAGATATATGTATATATCTAATATAGGTACGAATAAACGACGATAATACGGCCACCGAAAGAAATTTTATTTTTATTTAAACTTCCTATAAATTCCTTTGTCCATGTCGCTTCTTGCATCCCCGTTACACGTATATCACGCGCTTTCACGCGCGTAATCTCTTTTCTTCTTGCCGAGCGATTGCGAACTGTTTCTTTCGTCATCGTGTAACGTTTAAATACGTTTTGGGATGCATTCGAACACATAGATATACATTGATATATCTACGTTGACTGCGTCGGGGACAAAAATTTTCCTCGTCGCCTAATTACACTTAGAAGAGTTAGATCGTTCGTTCGCGCATTGGAATTTATTACATTTTTCCCTCCCCGAACGAAATATATATGTATATATATAGACGGCTTGTCTGTTAATTTTGTTTTTCTTTCGTGTATTTTCATGTAGTCTCTGGTATTTTTTAATGGACGTAACATATATATGTGTGTGTGTGTGTATGGGTGTTATATTTTTTCGTTTTTCTATAGCTCTTCTATTACCTTTCCTTTTTTTTTTTTTTTGCTTCTTTACTTCTCTTTCGTTCTCGTACTTTGCCGAGTGAAAGAGAGAGACACGACGGTGTCGCGTTGCGTTAAAAATATTATCATAGAGTATTTGCACTTTGGTTTGTTTTTCTTCTTTATCTATTATTATATTTTTGGTCATACGAAACTTAGACAGTTTTTTTTTTTTTTTTTTCATTCTTTCTTAATTTTTTTCGTTTATCAAGTGGATGTACCGGTAAAAATTTCAATTTTCGAATTTTTTTTTTTTTTTTATTTATATTTTTCTTCGTGAATCTTAAAACTTCTTTCTTTCTGACTAAACTCTTAGGCACGGAAAATATTCAGATTATAGTTTTTAAAGACACTTTTTAACTTATAATACATTGCGATGTGGTTTATTAAATACGACTTTTATTAAAAATAATTTAAATTATAGCTATACCGGATAAAATAAATTTATTTAATCGTAGTAAACATTATCGGTTACATTTTAAATATCACAAAAATTTCACCGGTGTTATTTAGCGATTATTCCTTTTTATTATTGATTCAACTTTGTTTTGTTTACTTTGTTTTGTTTTATTTTATTTTATTTTATTTTATTTTATTTTATTTTATTTTATTTTATTTTATTTTATTTTATTTTATTTTTAGCGTAGAAAATAGATCTAATTTTTTTTTTGTGTAATTCCTTTTCAACATCGTTGCGATTAATATTTAAAAGTTTGACTGGCTTATTGAACGATTAAGGCGTAGTAATGTCGACTTTTAAAATCGTTAAAAAATATAATTGTTCTCATCGGATTGTTTCACTTTTAAAATCTGCACGGAATAAAATTACTAAGATTACACACATTTCAACGTCCACGAATGCGGAACGACGAAATTATTCTTTTGGCATTAAGGTGACATATCTCTTGGTTTAAAAAATCGTCAATTAATACGAAATAATCAACATAAATTTTTTCTGTGTGTCATTCGTTAAAAAGTTTAAAAGGACGATTTAATTAAAATGCATAAAAGATGATTTTATCTCTTTTATTCTCGTTAGCCGATCGACTCCAATCCGTAATATTATAACTTTAAACATTTTTAAAAATTCGTCTAATTCGTTAGTTAATAATATTAATCGAAAGTGTCGCGTTGCGTTGCATAAAAGGTATATTCGAATTTTCCGCGCTCGATATATCCTCGTCAACGGCAAACGCAATACTTCCTTTCGTTCATTTATTTACTTATTTATTTTTTCCCGTATGTATAAAGTAACACAATGCTTATTTGCATTTTTTAACCGCTTCTATACACGTATGTATATATATGGACTTTTTTTTTTTTTAACACAGATGCGGAGGGAATCAATATTTTATTTTCTTTTTTTTTTTCTTTCTTTTAAAAAATTTTCGTTTTCGTTTTCGTAAGGGGAAGGATAAGGGATTTTTTTTTTTTTTTTTTTTTTCGTTTTGTGTGTACGTGTGCATTATTATGTTTTTATTTAAATTTCTTTTTTTTTTTTGTTTTTATTTTATTTTATTTATTTATTTATTTTTTTGGTATTTTTGTTTTAAGGATAGTTTAGACACCGAAAGAACACCAAGACTTTTTGTTAGAAGAGACGGAAATATAGGGAAGGAGAGAAAGTGAAAGATTGTTATGTATAGATTGTTATGTATATATATATATATATATAGGGATTTAAAGACCGCTTGCTCGCGGTTTAGATTTATCGACATTTATCTTATTCTTTTTTATTTTTTCAGCAGTTGCACGCGCACATCGCTTACGATTTCGCTTATCTAAAAAAAAGTTCCTAAAATTCAGTATTTTATAATTATATAAGTAGTGTCGCTCCGCGTAAGGACGGACGGACCGACGGACACCGAGGATCGAGCGAACTGTTATTTATGTTATTGCGCAGACGAACGATTCGTTATTTTTTAATAATATTTTTCAATTATTTATTTTTCACTATTCAATATTTTTCATCGCGTTCTCTCTTTCTCTCTCTCTCTCTCTTTCATTCATTTACTTGTTTAGTTCGATGTTTATTTTTCTACGTTCTCGCGATGGAGAGAGAGAGAGAGAGAGAGTGTAAGAGAGAAATCATCGACGAATTTAATAATTGCGTATGCTCGAGAATTATTCGCTTAAAAAATTCCTGAACAACATAGGCTGTTTTTAAAAACTTATCGTATGGTGTCGTTATTGAAAAATTTGTACTTATTGGCACAATATTTCGTTGAAAATTATGATGATCGGTTGCGGCTAGTTATATGATTTTTAACGTTACTTATTAATTTTTTTTTTTTTTTTTTTTTTTTTTTTTACCATCTGCTTTTGTTTTATTTAAAACGAAACTTACTAATCATTCTAGAACAACAATAAGATTGAAAGATTAAACAGTTAAAAATTACACTTTTAGAGGACGAAGAGTCTCAGTAATAGCTTAAAATCAAGCCATTTGAAAGTCATGAAATATCACATACGATAAGACGGAGAGATTAAAATTACTAAGATTTTATTAACCCTTTGCATGCCGCGTTTTTATATTTATTTATTTATTTATTTATCATTCAACTTAAGGCTCTGTATTTAAATAAAAATTTATTATTTGCATGCAAAAGAAAATTTTGAAATTAAAGTTTTCATGAATAATCTTTTAAATGATTCAATAAGGAATAATATTTATTCAATTTAAAGATTTACCGAAAAAAAAAAAATATCGTTCAAAAACATATACGTAGTAAAAATTTTATATAAGTAGTTTAGTCGTAGAACGCCGACGTATGTCAAAGAGTTAATGAATTATTAAACGAGTTCTTTCTCATATAATTACAGTATAATAGCAATAGTAAAAATATTCAATTTCAATACTTAGGCATTATAAATTATTTTTCAAGATTTGGCTGGCTCGCGTCCGTTGCTCTTTCCTATACATCTATTCAGGACTATTACATATATATTCATATTTCGGACGACTGATCGAGCTTATTCGTTAATTTTTTTTTTCTTTTTCTTTTTCTTATTGTTTTTTTTTTTGTTTTCCTTTTTTTCTTTTATTTGTTATTCTTGTTTCAAATTGGAAAAGCATATGTATATACGTATATGTATATATATATATATATATATAATCGTGAAATTCTCAAAATTCTTTTGAGATACCTAAAAATACACCTAAAATTATTAGCGTATTTAAATGTAATGGCTTACATTCTCGGAACATCGATAAACAAGTTAAAAACGTTGTATAATATTTATTTCATATTATATGCGCAACCTATCTACTTATTTTATACACAATTTAATCGTCGATGTAATGTCCTTGTATAATAAAATCCCCGTCGTAACCACGCACTTATGGTACCGTTTATTCTCTCTCTTTCTTTAATTTTTTTCTTTAATTTTTTTCTTTTTTTTTTCTCGTTTATTTACGTTTTTTGCTTTTATAGATGGAAAACCTACAATTGGCCGTTTCAATCGTTTCGTTTTTTTCTTCTTTTTCATCTTTTTTTATTTAACTTTAATTATATTAACACATACTTTTATATACATATGTGTATATTTATATACTAACACGTATACGTGAATATACACATATCTATATATTTATATATATATATATATATTTTTTTTATAATAACGTACGATTACGGTATAAATAATTATCGATAATTTAATTATTATTATTATTATTTTTTTTTTTGTTTTTTTTGTTTTTTTTTTTTTGTTTCTTACGCGTATATCACATCTGATCGTTCAGTCAATATAGGAAGACCCTCGCCTCGCCTACGCTCACGCGCGACCTGCTCCCTCATCGTTTATTTATTTTTCTTTTTTTTGCTTTTTTTTTTTTTTTTTTTTTTATTCGTTTATTATTTTACCGTTTGTTTTGTTTATTTCGCGATTTACTTATAAATTTAACTTAGCACCCGCTTCACCTCGACGCAATTGCTCGTATAAATTTTCCTTCTATACGTTTTAGTTCTTTCAGCGATGAGGTTCGTTATCGCGATTTATCGCGCGTTGGACTTTCAAACTTTCTATGATCGAATACATTTTGATATTGTAATTGCTTTGTTTATATTAATTACATAATCAGATATTATATTTTGCTAATAATCATTTGAAAAATAGAAGCTACCGATAGATACAACTGATTAGGTACACTTGTAAAACGATACGATTAAGGTATAAAAAATGTACATTAATGAAAGTACATTTATTATTTTAATCGATTTTTTTTATGTTACAATTACCGATTCAACAAGATTAATAAATGAATTAATTTATATGTAAAATTTATAATTAAAAAAGAAGAAAAAAAAAAAAAAAGTTTTTTTGCGACTCGATAAAACATGTATTCCATCGATCAATACTTTACATTATAAACTACCAAAGTAGTCAGAAATTTAATAAGAATAATAAATAACAATTACAATATCTCTTGTATTAGATTTATTCAATGCAGCGAAAAAAAAAAGAAAATTTTTATTTAACTTTACTTGTGAGCCTTTAGCCGAACTTCATACTTTTTAACATTAATTCTGTACACCGAAGTTGATTCAGCGACGACTATATCTAAACAATGACAAAATTTTTTTATTTTTTATATTACTATACTTATTTGTAAAAATTTGAAATCACCACCGAATATCAATATAATATACACTTATTATGCATACGTCCTTATACGGTACAAATATAGGAACATTCATTAAATATATCTTTATATATATATAATATTATCGTCATTATATTGTTAGAATTCTTTATCGTGTATATAATATAATATACATATATATATATATTATTTTTTTTTTTTTTTTCATTATTTTCATATTACGTTACTTGGTGTTGTGTATCATATATATAGTATATGTATATAAGTAGCTATTCGTTTAAACGTGATTTAAAATGCCCTGATTCGTTCCGTGACGTTCGACTAAACTTATTGCACGAATGAAATACAATGTATTTCGCAACGGTATTTAGTTAATCGAATTTCGTTTAAAAATAAACGTTATAATTTTCATTTCCTAAACGAATTATTCGCGTTTACCATTACCTTTACTTTTCTTATAAATTAAGGCTTCCTTGTCGTTTTTTCGAAGATTGATTTAAGGTTGTTATATTAAATTCATACGATCGAAAATCGAAACTTATCTTTTTATAATTTGGTCGTCACGGAATCGATTAGCTTACGTGTTGAATATAGTTACCGAAAATACGAGCGATTGCTTCAGAATTCCGAACGAACATTTAAATTCGAAACGCTAAAATTTTCTCGTACTCTCTATATAATTTCATTTATTTCTTTGTCGTTTTTTCTTTCTTTCTTATTTTATACTTGTAATTTACTCGTCTTTGCGCGATGTTTTATTAAAGGAGTTGAAAAAATCGATGCAAGAACGATTGAATAAAATTACGAAATCGAATTAGTATCGCAACTTTTTTTTTCTTTTACTCAAAAGTTTTATTGTGGTAAAAAGAAATTTTTTGTATGATTTAATTATTTAGTAAATTGCACGAATTGGATGAAATTTGTAATGTTAAAAAATTTAGTAATAAAACTAATCTATTTTATATGAAATTTACTATTAATTATCATGTGAAAACTATTTCATTTTAATAGAGTAATATAATGAGTATATGAAACATAGACTATTTTTATTGAGTTATTTGGTTAAAAATTCATTATAAGAATAATAATTATCGTAAAAGTTATATTGCAAACAATTGAATTTTTTATATAAAACAATAAAATAATTTCAGAAATCCTTGAAAAAGTCTATGTCGCGCTTTTACGATAACAGCATTTAGTCCATCGGATTTAATCAAATCGTATTAAACAAATCAATCATAATAATGAACAATTATTCTTGTTACAAACGGATATCAGAATATTTATTTACGATTTTTATTATCGAAGTAAAGAACTTATCGCTATGAGTTTACAAGTTTTTACAATGAAAAAAAAAAAAAAAAGAAAAAAAAAAAAACCAGTATATCAAAGCGTCGTTTTTCCTTTCTTAAAATATAATAGCCGTAATATGGACAACGATATAAAATTAAAGAAACTTTCATTATCAATCTTGAGTAAATAACGATAAAACTTCATTTATCATCGAACGAAGCTTATTAAAACTTCGTAGCTATCTCGTAACTTTATTCAATCCGTGACGCGCGATAACTTTTCCAACCCCTTTTGTACATATCGATCTTTACCGTTATTATTTTTCATTCCCATTCGCTTTAGTTTATTTTTCTTTTTTCTTCCTTTTTTTCTCTTCTTAGACCCGGTTAATAGCATAATGTATAGACGACCTAACGTTAAGAATAAATCGCGAGTTCGCGGGAGGCCGGCAAACTCGCATATGCGTGTGTGTGTGTGTGTGTGTGTGTGTGTGTGTGTGTGGGTGGCTGTTTAGGTTTCCGAATTTTGGAGGGACGTTTATTCGGACGCATAAATTAACTCGCACGCTCACTTCGTTATTCGCTTTGCTCACTTTTATGTGAATTTTTTTGTTTGTGCAGGTAAACACACACACACAATGAGGCTTGACGTTTAAAAAGCACCAAAACGTACCGACGCGACCTCTTTTTATCTTGAAAGTCTCTTTGGCACACAAAGTATTACGACGGTTTCTTAAATTTCAAACTCGTACACGTTTTCTTCTTCTTCTTCTTCTTTTTTTTTTTTTTTTTGTTTTGTTTTTTTTTTGTTGTTTTCTTTTCATTGTGTAATATCCGGAGAACCGACCGATTTATATTTTAACTCCGCGACGCTCGTGTTGCGAATCTCTGCGACAAATACCTTAAATTCTAGGCGTACGCGGAGCGATTATCACCTTCTTCATATTCAATTGTTATTATTATTACTATTAGTATTTTTTATTCTCGACATTAGCCATCGTATAATATTTATGTTCTCGGTTGGTTTTTCTTTTTTTTTTTATTTCGCCCAATCGCTCGCTGTTTATTTTATTGGACTTATAGATATTTATACGTACATAATATATAAATTTTACATCGGGCGCGAGTGCGCTCGCGCGATTTTTAACTCGACCGACGCTTTTTTTCCTTGCTTTAATTTTTTTTTTTTATCTTGTTCTCTCTGTCGCTTTACGCTGTGTTTACCCGTAAAAATTATTCGTTGAAATTCATTCTTATGAAATTGTTGGTATTTATTTTACCCAAATACTTATTTAAATGTATACGCATTTAAGGTAATGTAAATTAGCTTTTACGAAGAAAAAACGAATAAAAAAAAATTATATAAAATAATTCGATCACAAGATCTATTTTCTCGAAAATATAATAAAATTCGTCGGATTTTTTGGCATTTACGGTTTCGTCGAACAATTTTAACGCATGGATTTAATTTAAGTAATTTATTATTTACCTCGTCACTTGTTAATACTTTCATTTTGTAAAAATTTTATTAGCATTCTTTCAACGTTGCGATTAAAAAGAAAAATAAAATAACGAAGGAAAACCACTTTATTGTTTATATACTTTTTAGGCATAAAATTAGTCATAGGTCGCGCGGCGTTTGCTTAATTATTCCTTTCATTTACATGTCTTTATCACGTGCACCCTTAGATCCTTATATAGCTTTCTATACATGACGGATACAGCGATAATAAAAATTTATCTCCGCTAATGGGTGAAGGACCGCATAGACCGTGCTACGTATGTATATATATATATATGTATATATTGGGGCTTCTTTTTAGTATCTCGCATTCGTTCAATTTCTTTTTTTTTGTTTTGTTTTGTTTTCCATCGTTTGCGCATACTTTTTTTTTATTACACAAACGTGTTAATACATACGGAATTTCGCATTTCGCGAGTATAGGCCATCGTTCGTAAAATTTCTTATCCATTCTTTATCGGGTTTTTTTTTTCTTTCTTTCTTTCTTTCTTTTTTTTTTTTTTTTTTTTTTTTGTTTTTTACTTCTTTGTTTACATAGACGATGCGCTGCTCGTTGTGTATATACCACACGGCCTGACGGTGCGCTGCGCGGTATGTAATTTACGTTCGGTCTAGCAATTGTTGTTGTTCTAGTTGTAGTTGTATAGTCGGTATAGTCGCGAGGACGAGGTTATGATTATTTATTATTGCTGCTTGTGCGATTCTGTCAAGTCGTCGCGGCTTCGTGTTCTCGTGTTTACCGGTATTAGACGGCGGTGTGCATGACTGTTCGGTGTTTTGCGGAGGCGCGAGCTTGCGGCGCAACTTGAGGGTTTTCGTTGTGCTCGTTGTCGTATAGTCGTCGTAGTCGTAGTCGACGGGACGAGAGGAAGAGATATATATTGGCGTACTTTTCGTTGTTGATTTTGTTTTCGTTTTCGTTTCTCATTTTTTTTCTAACCTCCCCCCCCCCCCCTCCTTCTCTCCTTTTTTTTTATTTGTTTCGTATCGTTTCGTCGGTATATGGATAGTTAATCAAGTAGGGGGATCGTGCAGATCTGTCGAAATAAATTTTCTTTTTTGTTCTACCGATCGCTATTTTTTTTTTTTTTTTCTTTCTCGTAAAGTGATTGTAATCGCAGATTCGAGAACTTTAATCGTTCATTTTTTTTCTTTATTGAATTTTAAAATTGAGATGGATTATTTAGTTAACGTTTATATTGCTTTGAATTTATATTATTTTATAAACTTTTAAAATAATTTATTGACTTTTATATGTGAATTTTCGATTTAGAGCAATATTTATCAAGTATACCAAATAATGTCAAATACGAATAAAAATCATAAATTTATTGTGCTCAAACAACAATGCCTAAAAGTTATATAAATATAATAAAATTGAGTTTTAAATAACAATAAAAAAATATGCAGTCTTGATTATCAATAATATAAAACATTGATTTATATTTTTTGTACGTATTCGTTTTATTTTTCAACAACCGGGCTAACAATAAATAACGTAAAGTTAATCGAAAATAATAACAAATATAATAACAAATATATACCTTTTAGTAAAAATTAGTTTTATATATAAATCAAACAATTGGTTAACAAGAAATTTAAGAATTTATCTGGCACGATTAAATCTTTAGTTAAAAAAAAAAAAAAAAAAAAAAAAAAAATTATTTCAAAATAAGTTATACAAATTAAGTTTTTTCAAAATCTTGTTAATCATAAATATTTTATATGCTAAGATTTAATTCTAAACCATTGAAAAATCAAGTTAGTTTATGAATAAATATTAACAATCTTTAATACGAAAATCATTTGCAGTATTAATATTTTTTTAGGCAAGATAGACAAACTGTATATCATGTAACTTAGGAAATAAAAAATTCAATATATTTGATTAGATTAATAATATCATCACAGATTGCTTATAAAAGCGTTTCCAAGAAACACGAAAATATTTTACAAAATTGTACTTGTTAAGACACAACGGTAATCGTCTAAATTAATGAAATCTAAATAGTTTCAAAGTTAATCGAGTATCCTCTATTGTATTTTTATAAATATCAGCTCGCGAGGGTATTAATTGACAGAAAGCTCTCGCGTACGCGAGAGAAAATAAGAAAGAACAAAAAATTGTTAAAATACAGAAGAGTTAAAACATTTTGGAAAGTAGAAAGGATAGAATCAATGACAAAAATAGATCGCGTAGCATCAAATAATCATAGAGAAAACGCGCGTACTTGTGTAAAAAATACGCGGAGGATCGAAGATTTTCGCTCTTTGGATTATTACATTAACTTTGAGGGTAAACTTTGTCGGAAGTGGAAGAACGTCGGTGTGAGTTCGAAGGTTGAAAGCACGCGTTAAGGTTTTCCATGGGCATTACTTTGCCGCGCGATAAGTCGTACGGTCACGCGTCCTAACTCCAAGACGCGGCTAACTCTTGTACACACGCGCGGTCGTACGCGCGTTTATGCACGATTTAAGGACGACAGTTGCACCGCACGCTCGTCTACACTTATTATTTTGTTTGTGTAAAAGTGTGTATATATGTGTGTGCGTGTGTGTGTGTGTGTGTGTGTGTGTGTGTGTGTGTGTGTGTGTGTGTGTGTAAGTTTGTATTAAATAGGCCCGGTTATCTTCGTCTCCGCATCGTTGTCGTGCCTTTATTATACGAGACGAACGGCGCGCTTGGGGTTTGCTTTTTTGTGTGTTTGTGTGTGGCTGTGTGTATGTATGCTTGGGGTTAAGGATGGAGGATTCGTGGAAACGAAATTATATCGCCGTTAGCCGAATGCAGCGGACGACTTCGAGAACGATTAAGGCTTTTTGCTTCGTTTGGTTTTTATTGCGCGGCTTTCGTCTCCTTAGCTATTGAATTCGTTTCCCCCTCTCTCTCTCTCTCTCTCTCTCTCCCTTTTTTTTTCTTAGTTACTTTACCTTAATCTTTTTCCTTCGCTAGCCAATTTAATTTCTTCGAGTGGAATTTTCACAATACGAGTGCGAAGAACCAAGTGGATGGCTTTTCAAGTGATTCTTCTACTTAAACCGCATTTTCTCATTTTAATCACTTAGAATGAAACTTTATAGATTTTAATTCATCAATAAAAATAAACAATTGACTTAAATTTTGAATTGTAAAACTGCGTTTATTAATCATTCCTGTTATATTGTATTTCAAATAAAATTATTTTAGTTAAATTTTGTATTTGACTTAGTTATTGTACCTTATGCTAAATAGCAATGGAAATTTTTTTATAATTATCAAATAAAATTCCACTAAAAGAAATAAAAGATTTAATTACAAAATAATTTATATTTTTGGCGTTTAAAAATCATGGAAAAACAAACTTTGGAAGCATTTTAAAAGTAAGCCGCCATACATTTTACGTTATCGTTTAACCTTTATGACATTTCTACATTCTAAAAAAAAAATTTGGCACATTTCACATATTAGAATATATAAAAATATTCATGTGAACGAATTTTCAATACAAATAATCATCCATTTCGTTCTCAAAGTTTTTCGGCGATTATAAATTTCGTTTCCAAAAAGATCGTCAAGACTTTAAAAAGTTAGGACAAGGAACGACACATTAAGGGAAGAGCTTACGATCATTATTTAATTAGCATTAATATTTTATTCCTGCATCTTTACGTCGCGTTTATTTGCGCTCTTTGGTTTAATTAATCCTTATCACAAGTTTATTCTCACTAGCATCGAGTAGCATCATTTTCGCCTTTGGCTTTTAATTTTATTACGCTTTATTCTCGACAAGTTTGCTTCATTTGTCGTTGTTTAATTTTTTTTTTTTTTTTTTTTTCTTTCACTCAGCGAATCGCTTATATTTTATTCGTTGATTTGATTCGTACATCGTATCTTAATTGTTTGACTCGTTATTTAAAGTTATTGTTATATAAGCACACAGCTTGAGTTACGTAACTCGTAATTAACAAAGATTATTTACGTAAAATTTTTCTTATAAAAAAATTGAAATACTTTATCGACAATATCGAAGACTTGTGTGACGGAAAGTTTTAATTAATTAATATTTATAACAAAGATAACCGATAGCAGTACGACAATAAAATATTTTAAATTCCTTTCGCGTAACTTTCTCATACTGTGAGAAATATTTGTATCACTCAACGTTGCTTCAATTAGTTTTACAACAATTAAAAATCGCGTTCACCTAATGAAAAAGCTTAGAAAATAATCAACAAAACTCGGCGACTTTTTAGACGCCAAGAACAATCCAGGCAATCATTCCTATATTCGAGCAATAGTAATCCGCTTGCGATCGTAGACGCGCGATCGTTCGAGAAAGAAAAAAAAAAAAGAGAAAAAGGAAAAAAAACAACGAAAATTGAGATAACGTCGCGCGTCATTTCGCCTTCATACTCTTACATCCAGCATATTATAGTTTAAACAGCGACGGCGTGCACGCGTTTACGTTCTTTACCGTCGGCTCGTGGCTCAGCGTTGATGTATGTGCGTCGTGAGATGCTTCGACAGATAGTCGGCCCTGGCGAAACACTTACCGCACATCTCGCAATGATAGGGCCTTTCACCGGTGTGTATCCGTAGATGCCTGGTAAGATCGCTCTTACCGCCAAAGGCTCGCCCGCAAAACAGACAGACGAACGGACGTTCGCCCGTGTGCTTGCGCACGTGCAGCTTGAGGTTCTCCTTCGAGCGAACGCATTTGCCGCAAAAGGGACAGGCGAACCGGCGCTCGCGCCTCTCGGCCTCGTGATGATGCGTCGCCGTCGCGCGTACCCCGATGCTCAGGTTCAGGCTCGTGGTGATAGTCGTCGCGGCGATCGCGGTACCGCTCATGCCGCCCCCGCCGCCCCCGCCGCTCTCCGTCGGCTGCTCGAGCCGGTCGTCGTCCATGGGTACGTCCTCGGCGTCGCTGCCGTTGCGCCCGCCGGGGTTGCTCGCTCCTGGCGCGCCCGACTCATGCGCCGTCTCCGCGGACTCGTTCGCGTTCTCCTGGACGCTCGCCGTCTCCGAGCTGGCGGCTTCCTCGCGTGCCCCCTCCGAGGGCGTCTCTCTGCCGCCGCGCTCGCGGTCCTCGGTGTCGAGCTGCAGGGGGCTCGCGTCGCCCGCGCTACCGGTTTCCAGCTGCGAGGGCTCGCCCGTGCTGGAGACCTGATCGCTGCGCTCGGTTAGCGCTTGGTTGGACTCGTTGGACGGTACGCGCTGTAGGCGCTCGAGCGCGTGATTCAGACGGTGCTTTTTGAAGGACTTGAGGTACCTGTCGAAGAAGACATTTGTTTTTGATATTTAAATGAAGCTTGCTGTAGAATTAACGGAGTTTGAATTCAAATTAACGGGTTAATAAGGAGCAGAATGGATAAAATACCCTTTGGAATCTAAAACGATTGCGGTCGAGTGGAAAAATCCGGATATGGTCAGGCACTCTTAGACATCCCTTGACATTTTTCATAGATAATTTATATCAATTGCAGACAGAAATAGATTATTTTTAAAAATATTTATAACAATTTAAGAATCATAAATGTTGTTTTTAATTGCTAAACAATTGAACAGGAAAACAGTGTTAAAATTACTTTTGTAACTCGTGTTTAAAGTTATATAATAGAGTAAGATAAGCTATCTTAAATGTTGTGTAGAATTTGCTTTTTAATATTTGCAAAATTATCAAGCATTTTTAAATAAATTATTGAACATTATTTTAAATGAAATATTGAACTTGAAAAAATAGATATTAATTGAGTCACAAATTTGACTCGTTAAATACGAAATAAAATAAAAAAAATTTGAGGCATCGTCGATATAAGCAAACGTATGAAAAATCGTCCGAATCGATGGTTCGAGATAAACAAAACCGGTTAATAAACCCACCTGAACTGCATGCCGCATACGTCGCAAGTGAAGAGTTTGTCGGCTGGCAGCCGAGCGCGATGATTCTGCTCCCGATGTTTAACGTAGGCCGAGCGGTAACGATAGCGCTGTCCGCATTGCTCGCAGGTGAACGGCTTGTCGTCGCTGGGCTGGCCGGCGTGTTGGAGTATGGCGTGACGTTCGAGTAGCCAGCTGGACGGGAAGGTGGCGAGACAGACGCCGCAGCGGCGCGCGAGACCGGCCAGGCCCGCGGCGAAACCCGCGCTCGACAGCAGCGCCGAACTCTCCAGCTCTCCGGGACCCAAGCCGCCGCCCCAACCGGCCGCTGGTTCTAAGCCCAACGCGAGGGATACCTGTGGACATACATGCGTGCCGTACGCGTGCAAATACCAACATCAGCGTACTTTTCTATATTTTGCTTTGTTTTGCGGATTTAATTTTCTTCGGTGCTTGTATGTATTATTATATTGCTTTGGAAGCATAATTATTTTTAAATATAATTTTAGGCAATGTGTAAAAATAAATCGGTTACTTTTCTTCATGATTTAAAAAATTTCATATTTCATAGAAAATAAAACTCACGAATCTTTTTTTTTTTTTTTTTTTTTTTAATCACAATTATGATTTAGCAAAATTTATTAAATAATTTTCAAATTTCAACGAATGATATATAATTTTGCATTGGATAATAAAATTTATTTCGTTAAGATACTTTGTTGTTCAATGTAACTCGTAATAAATCAACTTGAAAATGTATTTCACAATGCTCTTTATCGAAAATTAATATTTTCATATTTACATACATACAGTTAAAACTTGA
This sequence comes from Chalcis sispes, assembly GCA_949987625.1. Taxonomy (NCBI): domain Eukaryota; kingdom Metazoa; phylum Arthropoda; class Insecta; order Hymenoptera; family Chalcididae; genus Chalcis; species Chalcis sispes. The sequence continues at coordinate 74,564,405 of OX465094.1, forward strand.
GGATATTATAACAATTTGAATAATAAAAATCAATTGATAGGAATGAAGTATAAGATTTAAATTTATAAAAAAAAATTATTATGTCGATTGAATTGAAATAAAATTAATTATATTTCTCTTATTTTGTTATTAAGATAAATACTTTATATTATGCTAATAAATATTATATTTGATATGAAAATTAGATCAAGTAAGTAAAAAAAATTTATAGATAAGAAAGCGCTTTACATTTAGAATGACGAGTAATTTTATATTTTATGCAAACATTTTATAAATCGTAAATATTGAAAATTTTAAAATATTTAAAAGCTTCGAGATATTAAGTTATATTTTTAGTAAATATTTAATACTTGCCAGCTACAATCGCAATGTGTGTCGATTATTATAGTAATATAAAATTAAATTAGCTTACCGATTTGATGTTAGCATGTCATCAATGAAAAATTAATATCTTTCACATGTAATATAATATACAAAAAATAGTATATTTTTGAATATATATATAAAAAAAAACTACATATATGATTTTTTACGTCGAAGCAAAGGCAAAACAAATTATTATAAATTATTGTTAATCAGAAGCTTTTGAAGATAAAAAAACTTGTTATAAATAACAAAAAAATATTATTTTATAAAATATGATATAATAATATTGAGAAAATTAAAGCGTTTAAAACATAGAATTTGCTGAATGGATTACAATAACTTTATGATGATAAAAATTCAAATCCGAATAATTTTTATAAAGTAAGAAACGAAAAATTTTAAATTATCTATTATTATACATTGAAAAATAAATAACTAATATAATAAATACTACAACATCAAGATTATCATGTTTAAAAAAAAAAAAATTATTACAATTTGAAAAATGAACATTTAAATATGTACACATATATTTACTAAAAAAATTATTAAAAACATGTATAACGTATTAAAAATACAATAAGTTTTGAGTATAAATGAAACATGCAAAACAAAATGTCAAATTTAAAAAAATCTACTCCTTAAAAAAGTTCAGCATAAAAAAAAAATTTCTTTATTTTTCATTGCTCAAGGATGATTGGGTAAAAGATGGAAAAAGGGTTATATGCAAAGATAGATTTTAAAAACTTAACGTTAACACAAACAGTTTGCAGTTGTTTTTATTTCACAAATCGTTAATTTACAACTATGATATGCATTCGTTCGTCTAAGAACCGAAAGAAACTCGTCTTTTTTTATTTAGTTTTTATTTATTTATTTATTTATTTATTTATTTATTTTTTTTCTTTTTTGTTTTCTCGTACGATGACAAATGAGGTAACAGTGCCTATCGAGTGTCGCGCGAGTGTCGATCGTTTGTCTCGCGAGTGTTTGCGCGCCCCGACGATCTCGCAATCTCTCGTTATCGTCTTTTTTTTTTTTTTTTATTTTCTTATTATTATTATTATTATTATTATTATTCTTATTATTATTATTATTATTATTATTATTATTATTTTTTTTTTTTTTTAATACGCTCGGTGTCCGTCTCCTTTTGTTTCCTTTTTTATTATTATTATTATTATTTTTTTCTATTTTGTTACATTTTTTTGTTTTCTTTGTTTTTATTTAAAAAAACGCTTTGTAAAATCGATCCGTTATCTTCATAATTCATTCGCACCGAGATTATCAAAGTGCACGTCATTTTTTATTTTTTTTTCTTTTTTATTTTTTTACAAGATTCGCGTACGCGTTGGATTTTAAAAAAATAAAAAGGTTCTCGCGATCGTCGGGTGGCGCGCGGCTCGCGAGAGCTTGTGATCGTCAGTTCGTCGAATAATAAATGAGTCTCGCGATGATAAGTCAACGCCGCGAGTGTCTGGTGCAGCCGCGTTATTTCGCTCGCAAAATTTCGGCCTACTTGTCTAATTTTTATTAGTATTTTTGTTTTGTTTTGTTTTTTTTTTTTTTTTTTTTGCTTTTTTCTTACTTTTTCTTAGTTTCAGCTGTTCTCTTTCCCTTTTCGCATTTTATATCTATATTTATATATCGGCGACGAGCTTTACGTCGAGCGCATACAAGACAAAGTGATTTTTTTTCGCACTTAACGATTCTTCGTAACCTTTCATTACTTCGTGATCGTCGATCCTTTTTTCTTTTTATTTTCAAAATTGTTTCTCGTCTTATTCGCTTATTTACTTTTTTGTTTACTTTCGCCTCTGTTTCCTCGTAAGTCTCCGGTGCTAAAAATGTACAATTAAAAAATCGCCTACGCGCCGAAACGAGTCAACAATCCCTCAGCTATTTTTTTTTCATCTTCATAATCCCACTTTTAATCTTTAATTTTTTTTTTTTTTATATTTTTTTTATTTTATTCTTTTATTATTATTTTTCAAACGCTCAGTACAGTATAGTCTGAATAACTAAACTCACGCAAACGAGAGACGTTGCTATTTCATTTTGTTTTACCATTTATTTATTTACTTTTTTTTTTCATTCGCCATCGTCGTCATTCATTTATTTATTTTCTTTTTTTTTTTATTTTTTTTTTTTTTTTATTTTACCTTCTTTGTGTATATATATATATATATATATCGTTTAATTTTTTTTTGCGCATGCGCACTCTCATCCTTTCATACACGCACGAGTGGTCCTGAATCGGAGAAAAAATAAACGAGCAACAGATAGATATAAAAAAAAAAAAACAGCAACAACAACAGAATAATAGAAAAAAAAAAAAAATGCAATGCATCGTCGCATCTATTCCTCGAACGAAAAACCTTTGTACGTATCGGATATATGTATTGTATATAGAAACCGGATCGCGAAATGTAACGTAAAAATGGCCGAGGCGGTGAGAAGGAGAGACGTGTATACAGCACCTGGTTTATTTTATTTATTTATTTATTTATTTATTTTTTTTTGGTTTTTTTATTCTTTTTTTTTTTTTTTTTTTTTTTTATCGAAAGACGCTAAAGATAACACCTTACTTGTGTACGTGTGTGTATTGTTATGATATTGCTATTTTGTTGCGTACGGAAAAGCAGACTGTCCAGAACAATGTATAATCGTTACAATTTAATATATGAACGTATAACGATAATAATATCATATATTAAATTATAATATTTCTGTACCTATTGTTATAATTATTATTATTATTATTATTATTATTATTTTTCTTCTTCGTCGTCTGAATGAGCAAAGTGTCTTTTATATAATATTTCGATATTACATTGTACAAATATAGGTTTACTTTGTGTGTATTCAACAGCTCTCGTATAAAAATTATAAGTGGAAAAATAGAAGTCGATCTGCTCTTCCATAATTATCGTCCCTGCATTTATCGGTTGGAATAAAATTTTTTCGTACAACCTTAATCCAACGAACAAGGCATATTACATTTATTTACGTGTATAAATATATAGACGTTCACAAAAAAGTTTCAGTCTATACATAACTTTTCGGGTTTTTCGTTAATACAATGATTCGTGGTATCTCTCGTTCTCGTCGCCCGGTGCTGTTATAAATATTTTATCGGTTGCATATCGGTGTGTATTTGTTGTCACTGTGTGTGTTATTACAAGATAAATACAAGTCGACCGCGCTCGTCGTTAATCTATTTAAAAAGTTGCGCGCGAGACCGGCGCGTTTTTTTTTTTTTTCTTTTTTTTTTTTTTTTTATAACGCGTTGCCTACCTCGCTTTGCTTCCTTTTTTTTATTTCCTTTTTATTATTATTATTATTATTATTATTATTATTATTATTATTATTATTATTTTATTTTTCTTTTTTTTACTTTATTTAACTTTATTTGTTACTTTTATTTTTTATTTTGTTATCATTTATTTTATTTCATTCGTGTATTTTTATCGTTTTATACCCCGTAAAATATTGTATACGCTTGATTCATCACAATATGGTAAAACCTGAAACCGAAGGAGATCCTGTGAAAAGGCTGCAGAGTTGGCACAATATAAACGAAACTCGGTTGATCGCGTGATATCGTCCAGTCTGACGCTAGCGGCTTCTTCGCTCGATCTCTTTTACCATTTGTCGTTCCTTTCCTTTTTTTTCCTTTCTCTCTTTTTCGTTCTTTTTCTTATCGCATATATAAGCATAAAGAGAAAATTGCTTTCTTTGGGTTTTGGTGGCGATTTAGCCCCATCACATTGTTTTATTGCTTGTTTCGTTGAAATCGTCGTATGTTAAAAAACTTTGCGAGAACGACAAATTTTCATTCATATCGATATCGTGTAAAAAATGATTGTTCGATTGAAAATCTGTAACGAAAATGTATCGTACATTTAACGACGATACAATTAAAAGAGGAAAATACGTTTGTAAATACGATAAAAAATTAAGATGGTAAAGAAAGCGGCTGGACATCGCGACTGGACGTTTACTCGCGACTTATCGGAGAATATGTATGAGAGGGGGTATCGGAGAATAAGGGAGGGGGGCCGATATTTACTATTATTTATTCATTGTGTGTAATGTATATTGCTGTATAATAATGTATAATACCTGTCGTGTGTGTGTATATATATATATATATATATATATATACACACACACACCGTGGTTCGTAATTTTATGTATACAATGCGTCGTCGGCGGCAGCGCGGGTCATCTATGAATTCATTCGGTCATTTTACTTCTTATTTTTTTTTTATTTTGAATTTTTTTTTTTTTTATTTGTTTCTTATTCTTTATCGCACGTACAGTATGAAAAAATATTCCCGTTTTTAAATGTTACGTACAATTATAACGCCTCGCATTCTCTCTCTGTCTTACTCTCACGCACAACCTTTCTCTCCCTTTTACTCTCTTTCGCTCTTTCACATTTTTATTTAACTTCCGTTCTTACACGCTCATTAATCTCGGCTCATCTTCATCTTGTTTTCCTCTTCCTTTTGTTTTTTTGTTTTTTTTTTTCGTTTTATTATTCAATTTCGCGATATTTTCGTTATTATTATTTTATTTATTAATTATTCATTTATCATTATTATTATAATTATCATTATTACTATTAATAATTATTTACTCTTATTAATCGTTTATTCCGTACTTTTTTTTCAGTTATTTAATTTTATCTTTTTTATTTTGTCGTTTATTTGTTAAAAAAGTTATTGCATCTAACTGGGTTTTGGCGCGCGAGCACAGTTTCGTCTCTCCATCGCGCTTACAGCATATATATGCGCACAGGGCGGACGAGCGCACGCGGCTTAATCCATTTATTTTATTTTACGTTTTCACATATCCCTTCATTTTTTTCTTCTTGCTTTGTTTTTTTTCTTTCAATCCTCGTCTTTCATTCATTTTTTGTTTTTTTTTTTTTTTTGTTTCATATATTGTACAAATATTGTTGTAAGAGTTTCGTACAAACGTTACTGTATTGTATTCATTGTAGAAAAAGATAATGATTCTCGCATAGGTTCGTTACGACCCTCTTGCTCTCTCTCTCTTCTTTCTCTCTCGCTTTTTCTCCTTTACTTATTCACTCTCTCGCACTCTTACGTTCGTTTTTTTTTTACTTTCTCTCTCTCTCTCTCTCTCTCTCTCTCTCTCTCTCTCTCTCTCTCTCTCTCTCTCTCTTGCTCGTTAGTGCGCGCACACCTTTTCGTTGTGAACCTTTTCCTTTTTTCTCCTGTGATGCTTCGGTACTTCCTTCGTTTTCCTATATCTTCTTTTTTATCTTTACGTTTAACTTTTCTCTCGTTCGCTCACTTACTTTCTCTCTCTAATTTCTTTGCTAGCTCTTTCTCTCGCTCGTTCACTTTATTATCTCTCTACTACGAAAAGCTTATTGATGCGCGTTTAATCTCTTTTCACTCCCGTTTATAAGTGTTGCATACATGCGAATATGTACGTGTTTGTGTATAGCCAGCAATTGCCCTTTTTCTTTTTTCAGTCGCTTACCCTTCTCTCTCTCTCTCTCTCTCTCTCTCTCTCTCTCTTTCTCTCTTTCTCTCTATCTTTTTTCCCTCGTCCCTTCGTTCGCGTTTTATTTTAGCACGTGTGTCTTTCGTAGGCGTTTGCGTTATATAGGCTTGTATGTGTGTGTGTGTGTGTATACACGCGTGTTTATGTTTGTAATGGGGACTGGGCGAAATGCGAGATCGCGAATTTTTTCCGTGCGATTCTTTTTATCGTCCTGTGGCGCGAAAACGGAAATGTAAACAATGCGGTACATTTCGCAATTGCGTATACGTCGTGCTTTTTCGCCGAGATTGCGCTTGTCGGCTTCCAGTTATTTTTTTTTTCTTTTTTTTTTATTTCTCCTTCTTTTTTTGGTTTTTTCCCTCCCGTTTATTTATAAATTCGCAAAGAAAATTTTGCAATGTGATTCGAGTAACGTATAAATTTCTATTTAATTAAACTTAATTTTCAAGTGTCATTTTTATCTGATACTTCTTTTAACGTTTTTTTAGATGTTTACACTGTCTAGTAATGAATTACATAATTTATTACTGCTGTTGAATATTATTCTCTTATCTGACGTGATAACAATTTTTAAACTTTAATTTCACATATATAATATTTCTATATAATGATAATTTTTTTTAATTATTTAAGTTGAAAAAATTTATGATAATATTAACGGATAATAATATTAATTAAATCTATAATTATTAAAAGATTTACAATTTCTATTTCATTTAAATTTATATATTATACAAGCGAGTAAACATTGAATATTATTTTTCGTGTAAATTATTTATCAACACCTTGATTATTTATCTATTTAATTTGAATTTTAATTAAAAATAATTTCAATGCAAAATATAAATATTTCAAGAATTCTTTTCTCTCAAAATATTCATTATCGATAAATTCAAATAGTTCGAGTATATTCATTCCAGTTCCAACGATACTAAATTTCCAAGTATGCGAGCTAAGGCAACCGCAGAAAATTCAGCAGCAATTGTGTGTGCGTTTTTCTCAAAAAATTTAATTAAAAATCTAGCCGTGACGTTTTTTCGCTTTGAAAAAAAAAAAAATAATGAATAAATAAAGAATCAAAAATGCACAACGTCCATCATAGTGGGTGGTATAAAATATATATATATATATATATATATATATATATATAGAGACAGAGATGGAAAGAGAAGCATCGGGAATTCTCCACCCATCACGAATCCAAGAAATCCCCCAGCGTGCAATCGAGGAGCGCCCCACGGGCAAGCAGAGAAGGCAGCAAAAAGAAAATGAACGCGTCGTCGTAGTCGTCTCTCTCTTTCTCTCTTGGATTTTCAAAAGCCTTCTCACTCACTTTTCCTCGCCCCCCCCCCTCCTTTCTCCTCGTCACCCCGATGCATCGGCGCACGTGTATTGCACAAGACACACTCCGGCACACACCCGCCTCGCGAGTAGCGAGTTGCGCGTCGGTCGTTCTGCACATCCCGGTTTCCCACTCTCTCTTTCTCTCTCTCTCTCTCTTTCTCTCTCTTTCTCTCTCTCCTCTCTCTTTCTCTTATACGGACTTCGTAACGGTGACCGGGTCAGCGTTTGCGAGGAGAGAGCCTAGTGGGCTAGTGGTGACTGCCGCCGGAGGGTGGAGCGCGCTTACTCGGGGGGGTTGTTGGATAAGGGAGAAGGGGGAGAAAGGCGAGAGCGAAGATGGGCGCCGAGTGCGAAGGAGACCGAGGAGAGGGGCGACACGCGCGCACCACCGCTCTTCTCTCTTCACCTAAGGGGGACGTTGCGCGTTAGGGGAAGATGCGGGTGCCTGAGCGCGTGTTTCCATCTATATGTGTATATATATATATATACGCACGGCGGAAAGTGCAGACACGCGCGAGGGGCGAGGGGCGTAGGCGTAGGCTCGACTTCTTGTTACCTCTCTCCCTCTTTCTCTCCCCCCTCTCTCTCTCTCTCTCTGTCTTTTCTTTCCCGGAGAGCGCGCGTCGATGTGTATATATACGCTTGCGTTCGTAAGAGCGAGCGAGAGAGCGAGTCGTGCGTAGGTGTGTAGGCGTTGCTATTGCAGCAGGAATCGCGCAGGTAGGCGTGTCTTGGGGCGGCGCCAGGTGAATACGCCGACTGACCTCGGTTTTCTCTCTCTCTCTCTCTCTCTATCTCTTGCTTGCTTGCTTATTGGCTTCTCCTTCCTCTCTCACTCTTCATCGCTCTTTCTCTCTCTTTCTGTCTTTCTCTTACTTGCCGCACACGTGTCACCCGAGAATTCAGGCTCTCGTTGTATATATATCGACATCCATACACGTAGACGTTATATATATATATATATGTCGAAGGGAGACCGATTTTCTGGTAGCGACGTTCCTCGTAGAATCTATATAGCCAACTCTTCACTCGTTCGTTCGTTCTCTTGTGTAAGCCGTCTACGTGTTTGCGTGCACGTGGACTAATACTTTGACTTCCGCACGTATCTAGATGTCTGTGACTGTGTGTGTATGTGTGTGTGTGTCGCTTGCGTAATACAACTTTTTCGCACACTACCCGAGAGTTAAAACCTTTTGTGTGTCGAAATCCATATGTTAATGTTAAAGACGTTTGAATTAAATAAAGAAAATTTGCGTATTCCTTTTCTAACAAAAAATCGTTTGTTTTCTCGTTTTTGGAAATATTTAATATTTTTTTAAAGATGGATAAAATAATTATTGAAGTTTTATTGAAATTTCACGATACTAATTAGTCAATTTTTTTTTTTTTTGTATTCACATAATTACAATAAATTTTGTAACAACTGATTTAATTCAACGTAAAACAAGGATTTAATTCAACGCGCGATCATTTACCACAAATGCAATCCTATCCTCGATTTTAATATCGAAAAATAAGAATTCACGATGTGACTTGAAAATCGAAACGAAAGTATCGAGCCTACATATATACCATATCTACTATTTACGTGCATGTGAGCCAATACTTTCTCACCCACATAAAAAAAAAAAAAACTCAAGAGCATAATAACGTAGGTTCCACACGTCTATGTATGTCCGCGAAGATATATATACCATCGGTCGCATGAAAAATGCCGAAAGGGCGAGATCGTCTCTCTTCGCGGTCACGTAAGTGCGCGTATGTACGTGTACACACACACACACGCACACATATAGATGCTTGCAAGCGAAAAAGGCACGAAACGAGCGAAGAGAGTTAAGAAATCCGTAATATATATATATATATATATATATATATAAGGGATGGAGGAACTCGTTAAAAGCGCGCACGAAAGCTCCTTTTCAGGATATGATAGATTTTTAACCCCCGGACGCCGGGCGTCGCTCGATACGACGTACGGGTAAGAAGGAATCGAGCGAACCCGCCGCTATACCTCCCCATCTACCTTCTTCTCCTTCTCTTCCTACGTCCTTCCACCGCCAAAGTATGCACGCGAATCTTTATATATATATATATATATATATATAAGGTTTGCGCTTCGCGAGAAGTCCCTTGCTTCGCGGTTTCGTGGCTTGATAGATATATAGATGTCGGTTCCCTTTTTTTACTCCTGTCCCTTCTTTTTCTCTTATTTTCTTTTCGAGCGAATATAAGTGCTCGAGGATTTATGGGATTATTTTGCAAATTGGAATTTATTACTTTCGACAGTTTTCGTTATTTTTTCCCCCTTTTTTCGAGAGAAAAAGAGAGAAAGAGAGAGAGAGAGAGAGAGAGAGAGAGAGAGAGAGAGATAGGGAGGTTGGCTGTTAACAACTATTATTTAGGTGGATTAAGAAGATAATTTTTCGAGCGAAGGAAACTTCTTAAAACCGAAATTAGACGTCGTCTGGATAGAAGTAGGATATTCGCGAAATTTTATTAGTTTCGAGATAATTGCAAAGTTACTTATGTAACGAGGTTTTTGAAATTTAAAACACGAGCGTTAAGATAATCTGATTAACTGAAAATATCTTCGTCTATTAATAAAGAAGAAAAATTCATTCTCAAATAGAATGAAATTTTACGATAAGTTAAACGAACTTTTGAAATTAAAATAGCCATTGTCGTGTCTCGATGAAGCAATTATCGAATAACGTATTTAAAAGGTCATATTTCTACATTAAAAATAAAAGAACGGCAGCATTACGTTACCTTATCGAAATTCGTACATCAATAAAATTCGCTAATAACAACGACAAGAACATTTTCCCAAAGTTTACGCTACATTCGTTTGACGATTAAAAATATTCTCGGCGAAGGTAAAAATCGCACTATACCACCCCCCCTAAAAAAAAAAAAAAAAAAAAGCGGCCACCAAATCTGAAAGCAACGGCGAACAAAAGAAAAAAAAGAAAGAAACAAACGCTAAAGAAATGAAAAAAAAAAAAAAGTGAAGCGGATTAGGACGAAGCAAAACGCGCGCGAGTCATCGACGGGCCGCGCGCACGAGATATATGTATATATATATATACATACACACAGTTCGAGTTTTTGATTTCGCCGCATAAAGTTCGCGGAATGCAGTTATCGTGGGGATTCGAGGGAATAAAGTCGCGTTGGACATGGAAATAAAAGAGGAGAGGGGAAGGAGCAAGAGAGCGAGAGAGGGAAAGCAACTGCAAAATAAAACAAAAAAGACAAAGAGAAAGGAGAAACGCGAGCACGCCGCTAGAAGAGAAGGAATGAAGAAGAGGAGGAGGAGGAGGAGGAGTAAAGCTCGTGTTTCCAATTCTATAATAAAACGAGTTCCTTTTCTCTCCCTCTCTCTCTCTCTCTCTCTCTCTCTCTCTCACCATCTCTCACTCTTTCTCTCTTTCATTCTCTCGTATCTCTTTTATCTTGTTTCTTTCTTTTGTGTATTTTATCATCTTTTGCTTGTCGCTTCTGTTATTTCTTTTTTTTTTTTTTTTTTTTTTTTGTTACCTTCCTCTTTCTATTATTATCATTATTATCACTCTTACATATCTATCGCGAGTTTTCTTTCATTGTCTCTAGTTTTTACGCATCTGTCTATATACAAGCGCGCGATTTTTCTCCCTTTCTCTTATTTTATCGGCATTCATTTTTTTTTTTCCAACCTGATAGACATTTTCTTTATGGAATAATTTTCCTAAATTTTAGACAATGTACTTTAGATTTTTAAAAGACTTTTTGTGGAAGAAGCATTTTAATAAAATAAAAACTTGAAATGCTGTTAGTAGTCGCGTGAAAATTGTTTTTAACTAAATTTTACAGCTTGAAAGTTGTTTTAATATTAATTTGAGATTAATTTTATGATTCTCAGATTATTTTACAGATCTAGATTACAAATTTTAATATTTACTTAAATAATTGAAGTGATTTAAGAAAAATCAATCCAACGAATGTAATTATAATTAGTGTAACGTATTTAATTTTGCAATTATCGTAAATGTATCAAATTTATTATTGAAAAATAAAATTTTCTCCGACTCATCCTAATATATAATATTTTTTCAGATTAAATGATTACTCAAAATTTCAAAACAATTATTTTTTTATCATCGCAAATATCTTTCGAGTTTGAATTTGGCTTGCGTCTTGATTTTTCATTCTAAATGCGTATCCTTTAAAATTCAAAAATAAAATAATTGCAGCTTCGATATACCCGAATCTCTTTTTCGCTTTCTCTGTCTCGAAACAACGATATCCATCCTTTCTTCCTATCGCTCTCTTTTTGCCCTTATCAACCAGTTCTCCTTTCTAAAACTCTCTGACACGTACACGAATTCGCGTTTGTATATAAAGTACGCGTATAGTCGTGAGCTTCACGTCGCGTTTCTCTTCTCCTATCTCTCTACATTTCGCCCTCTTTTCTCTCTCTCTCCATTTCTCTTTCTCTCTTCCTCTCTCTTTCGGCCCTCCTTTTCTCATTTTTTCGTCGGCGTTCGCTCGCTCTCGGTCTGGGCTCCTCTTTCAACGGCATAAATCGTTATAAGAGGGGCTTGCAATTTCCGTGCGCGTGTTCGCGGTGAAGTCTCTCTCTCTCTCTCTCTCTCTCTCCTTCTCTTTCTATTTCTCTCCGAGTGCGTGCAAACGCGTATACCATGTGAGAATGCTTGCCTCCGATGTTTAGTTGACTCGGTCTTCGTTTACTACCGTTACTCGATCTTTGTGTGTATGTATACGTTGGTGTGGGTGTGTGTATCTACATGCCGACGGTAGACGCGGTGTTGTCGACGACTACGACATCGGCTTGTATTCTCTTCTCCATCCGAAATTTCCAGGCCTGCGGCGCGCTCACTCGCTCGCGGACTAATAAACTTTCGCCGCATTGATTTCGCCGTTCTTCGATGCATCCCTCCTACTCTCTCTCTCTCTCTCACTCTCTTTCTCATTTTCCCATCCCTTTTCCCTCCCTTCGATACCGAGATAGTCGAGTCGGTGCGCGCGCGCGTATACCGTGTCGTATTTCATGCGCTTTTTACCTTTTTCTGTTTTCGCCTTGTCCGCTTTGTGCCTCATCGTTTTGCTTTCCCGTCCTTTCCCTGCTACCACTACCGCTTCTCTCTCTCTCTCTTTCTCTCTCTTTCCACATCTCTATCTCTCGCATTTTTATATTTTTTTTCTTCGTTTCGTTTCTCGTACGCCGCGCTTTTTGCGGCTCTTTTCTTTATCTATATGCGTTACGCCGTTTTTTTCCGGCCGTCGCGCGATGCGCGCTTTCCTTTTGATTCCCGATTACGTTCTATCTACCCCGCCTTGTGTTGTTGTCTCTACCTCTGACTCCCTCTCTTTCTCTTTATCTCTCTCTCTCTCTCTCTCTCTCTCTCTAACTCACTCGTTCTTTTTTCTCCTCTTTCCGTTTGCTCTCGCCTCTGTCTTTTCTTTTTTCGTTGGCGATTGTGTTCGCGCGAGTTGCCGATGAATCGATTTATGGATTTTTATTTTTGGGGAACACCGGTAGTCGGGTTTTTATTCTATGCGCGCGGTGGGCTCACAGTGGTTTGCGTATTGCCGAGCATTAAAAATCCATTTATATAAAGGCGATTAGATTCCATTAAAAGCGTACGTTATGCGAGCGCGAAGCTAAAAATAAAAATTTTTTTTCTCCCCCTCCCTCCCCTTTTTTCGCTAAAATTTTTAGCCTCTACGTGATCCAGAAATTTTGACTTATTGTTTTAATTGTAAGAATATAATATTTTTATTGTTCTACATATTTTTGTTGTTGTTGCGTGTCTTATTTTTGCATAAATAACTATTTAAAAATGAAATGATTCATAGCCGATAATTTAGAATTATATTAACAACGTGATATTTCAATTTTGAAATATTTTTAATTACTATAAGTTGGGTTAATGCATTGAAATTGTTTTATTGAAAAAAAAACGTAACGAAAAAAAAAAAAAAAAAAAAAAAAAAAAAAAAGAAGAAAGAACGTTAAAATAAAGCATTAAAATAATTGCTACGTAGTTACATCAGATTTTCGGTGGGTATAAATTAAATTCTCTGAAGCGAAAACGCAGCCTATCTCTCCGCCGGTGTATATGAAAATATTATTCTATAAACGGGAAACGGCTTGCATTGTCGCACGAAAGACAGCGAAAAAAAGGAAAAATAAAAAAAAAAAAAAAAAAATTTCGTACGAATAAAAAAGTACGCTTTCTGAGTACAATGTGGTTTGTACTTCGGAAAAAAAAATTTTTTTTTTTGAATCAGCGATTCGTTTGACACTTGAAAGATAATCATTTGTCGAATTGTGAATTCGTATTAAATGAGTATGAAACGTTGAGATCGTTGTTCCAACGAATAATTTAAACAGTATGTATGACTAAATGTATTTTTGTTTTCTTATTTTAAAAGAAAAATAACTATAACCTACTAGTTAATTTTAGAATAATAGGTTGTGATTATAGTAATTTGTTTAATTATTGCTGTTAAAAGATACACGGTTAAAACGATTAAATATTTAAAACGTTTAGAGTAGTTTTTCTCTTCCAACATATAATCAAGCGATTTAGTTTTTAAACATGTTTTTTTTTTCTTTTTTTTTTCAAGAAATATGACTTTAAATAATTTATGGGCGTTAAAAACGAATAACAATTATTTATTTTTACGATAAGATTAAAAGTATTAAAAAAATATTCTTAAAAAAAAAAAAAAGTTATAAAATTTTTGAAAATTACATTTGTTTGAAAATTAGATTAATTTCGAAGATTATCGATAATTTATGTTTTATTGATTATCGGCAATTTCGAAATTAATCAAAGAATAAAAGGGTTCGTTTAAAAATTTTAAGTAGAATAATCTCAGTTTAGTACGGCAATTTAACGCAAACGAATAACCTGCTTGAATTATTAAAAAGATTAAAAATCTATTTGGTTTCCTATAATTGACAATTGAGATAATTTTCAATTTACTTAAGTAGTATTTAACTGAAAGAGTAAAATAAAATAAAATTCTACATTGAGATACTTAAATCACCTTTGCGAATATTGCGTTGAAATTATAAACATTCTTTAAAACTGGAGCATCACAACTGCTTGAAAATTTTCATTTTTTTTTTTTTTTTTTTCTTTTAAACAGTTTTAAAATGAAAAAAATCATAATTTAATAAATATACGCGTAAAAGTCACAAGGAAATAACTCGACTTATATCTCAGGCACTTATGCCTCCAGTCCTTCGTTCATGTCGCACATCTGATAGAAAAATCGAACCGACGCGTGTGTATATATATATATATGTGTGTCTGTTGTAATAATGCGTGTAGTTTCACATATACTCGTAAACTTTTATTTTTCTCATGCACCCATGTATTGTATACGCGTTACGTATATAAGTTACCTATGAATTTCTCATGTACTTATCTTCGAGCGTTATTCTCTCGCAATTATTGAAATACAATGTGTAAAATGATAATGATTTTAAAAATTTTTCTCCTCTATCTTTAATATATGTCTAAGGTTAATACGTTATCTCGACACTGCATCGCTCTTTGACTTTACCTCTCTCGACTTTTGTTCAGTTTCTTTCTCTCGCCTGTTGTACTTTTCTTTCCGTATACCGCGAAAATTTCAATCATTTATTCCTTTCTCTCTCTCTCTCTCTCTCTCTCTCTCTTTCTCTCTCTCTTTCTCTCTCTCTCTCTTTCTTTCTTTCTTTCATTCCATTTATAAATTTATCGTTACAATGGCTTTCTGTGTTATTGAAATCGACGCTAGACGTCACGCGCGCGGCTTCGCCTAATGTGCTTTATCCATTTCCATTTTTTACTTATTTATTCGTGTTCTTTTTTTACTTCATTAAATATTAAAATTTGTTTTCTTTTTTTTTTTTTTTTTGCGTGTGTGTGTGTGTGTATTTTTTTTTTTTTTCATTTCGTTTTACATCAGTAACGTCATTAATAATAATTATTTGCGTCGTCGTGAGATAATGCGCCTAAAGAGTGTCTTTTTTTTTCTTGTTCATTTTTTTTGTTAGCCTCTCTTTTAATATATCATAATAAATCATCTGCCGCAGCCCTTTCTTAGCCTATATATATTTATATAGAATGCGGTTCATGTCGCGTTTTATGCGTAATTTTTTTTTTTTTTTTTTTTTTTTTACTTTATTATACTTTTTTTTGTTTCTACATATTCATTATTATTTCTTTTTTTTCAATTTTTTTTTTCTTTTAAGTGAGATTAACTTCTTATCCACATATTTTTTTATTCTCTCTCTCTCTCTCTCACTCTCACTATCAAACTTTCCCTCTTCCATACTCGCTTGTCGCTTTCGCGCTTGTAACTGTGTGAATATGCTGGTGTACATAATATAATATAATATATTATAATATAATATAATATAATAAATAATCATGTCGTAATAATAATCGTCATCATAATTCTATATGCAATAGTTAATTTTTTCTTGTTATCCTTGCTATTCTCTTTTTTTTTCATTTATATCACTATTTATATATTCAGTTGATATATATATATATCATAATATGCATATATATATCGTTGAATATTATTTTCTATGTGCGTCTTCTATGTGTATTTTTTTTTTTTTTTTTCAATATTTACAGCGCATTGTTAATTCATTCTATGTACTTAAATTTATTTTCTATATCTGTCTTTTCTGTCTCTCTCGCTTTCTCTCGCACCCGTGCGCGACGTTTTTTTTTTTGTTTTCTCGTCTTTGTCTTTCATTCATTCTAATATATAATATATAATATATAATATATATATATATATGTATATATATATATTTATATTTATTTATATCGCCCTTTATAACTTTCTATTGCTCGTTATAGTTGAATTATAATGTACACAACGTCCTTTTCTTCTCTCTTTCTCTATCTTTCCTTTCACTCGCACGCTCGCTTTTCTTTAATGTACCGCATGTCTATGTATATGTATATAGATATGCACATGTAAATTCATTTATATACATATACATATATGTATATAGTATCGTGATACGTACTAAACTATTAAAATACTAGTATAAATATCTCTGGGCAATCGATTCACACGTGCTTGTTCCCGACTCTCGTTATCATATTTTCTTTTCTATTTTTTTTTTCTTTTTATTTTTATTTTTATTTTTTTCTCTTCGCAACGATTGCGCATACACGTATTGCACGTAGATCGAGCTCGATTTTGGCGCGAATACGCATTGTTTACCTTTGACCTTAGTATGAAATTTTGTTTAAAGATAAGAAACCAATGGATCACTTTTCTAGTACCAACTGAAAATATATTTTTATTTAACATTATCTTACGACGGTCTCTCGTTGGTACACATTATTTTTCGAGTCAATTTCCATTCTAATCCTAGTGGTTTCTCTCTTTCAAATTTGTTTTTTTTTTTTTTTTTTAAGAAATTGTTGAATATCTTCATAACTTCAAAACTTGGTGTTTTATAAAAACTTAAAAAAAATGATCCTCTTAATGCGAAAGTAGTTTTCGCTTGTATTTGCCGTTTGTTATCGTAAAGGAATGCATCATTTTCTTTTCAATCGCGAAATTCCGTTCAGATAAAAGAAATTTTTTTCTTTTTTCGGAGTAACGTCTAATGCAAAGAAACTTATTCCTGTGAAATAAAACAGGAGCAGTTTGATTGTAAAAGGATCATTTATGCGGGAGGATAGACATTATTGTTTAAAATTTTATGAATTTACCAAACTTCTAGTCACTATCGCATACATTAAGGCTTATTACGAAGATTATATTAATCGTAACGCGATCAAGTGCATTGTATACGCAATCGTTTTGTCGTCCGTCTGTGGGACATCGCGCGTGTGTCTCGCTCGTCTCTGCGCACTTATTTTTTTTTGCATATAGCGTGTATATATATATATATATATATATATATATATATATATATATGTATATATGTATATATACATATACATATTCGTGTACGTATGTATATCTATATATAAATTTTATGTAGTCGCACGAGTTTGGGTACGCGAATTCACTTAAATCAAAAATTTTTTTTTTCATGTATTTTTTTTTTTTTTTTTTTTTTTTTTTTTTTAATCTTGATCGTGAAAATTCGCGTATCCGTCTCTTAATTTTTTACTTTTTTTATTGCTATTGGATTCATTTCACAGTAAGTTTCGCTTTATATCTCTTTCGCCTTTTATTTTTCTCTCTCTCTTTCTCTCTCTCTTCTGTTCGTCTTCAGCGCGCGCTACCGTTCATTTTTTCATTTCGTAAAAACATTATATCGCGACGATTGATATCACACATTTGGGTACACGTAACGGCGTTTCGCTTCTTCCAGCTTGTCTTTTGCTTGTCGTCTTTTCTTGATTCTTTTTTTTTCCTATTTTCTTTCTTCGTTTTTTTTTTCGTTTTATTTTTATTTTGTGTATATATATATATATATCTTTACATAATTCTTTCCCATCGTTCGCTCCAGTTACAATCGAGGCTGATGCCGAGCTTGAGCTTCCAAGTGTGCATTCTCGTTATTTATGCCGTGATGTGGAAGAAAAGACTTTCAATGATATTGCGATGCGATATTACGAAGTTAGAATGATTACCGATGTTTTATCTTTTCTTTATTTCAATCTCTATCTCTTGCTCACTCTTTTTAATCAAAAAGTTCAACAAACGAGAATTTTACTTTTGCTAATTGTTTGATTCGATATTCATATATTTAACGTTCATCGATTCTATTTTTTTTTATTTTTTTTTTTCGTTTTGTTTTATTTAACATATCATTAAGACTTCTTTTTAAACGACCAATCATCAACGAAACACATATTTTCTAATTTTGTGATGATTATAATTATTTCATTGAATTTTTGTCGTTCTAATGATATTAATCTATAGAAATTATTGATAATAAAATTTATTATTATAATAACGTATTTTTATGAGAATAAATATCGTAATTAATTGTACTAATTTTAAAATAATATCGTTAAGTATGAACACTTTTCGGGTATCGTTTTTTACGAATAAAACTTGAAGTAAAATTAACAAATATATTTACTCAATATTTATAATTATTTATTATAATAATATTAAATTACTTTATTAAACACAACCGTAACAGAATCGAAATTGATTCGATCAATTTTCGTTTATACTAAAAATTTCCATAATTAACGACTTTTTGAAGTTTAATTTAGAATTTTGATCGCTTAATTTATTTAATTTAGATGTATTAATTATTTATCTTTAATAAGTTATAAAAGTAAAATGTCGAACTATTCAATTACGTTTCTAAATAAATCAAAATTTGCTTTTAATACCGCATAATATTGCTGTATGATTTTTTTCTTTTTTTTTTTTTTTTTTTTTTTTTTTCTTAAATTAGCATAACTTGGTTTCTTATGTACTCATAAATAAGTTTACCATGGATTAGGCGTATGACAATTTTCTTCGATTGGAAGATAACAAAAGCTTGAAGATTATATCTCATAGTTAATGTATGATGAACAAATAAAAATAATACGGTCGCGGTTCAACAATAGAAATAAATCGCCGCGGTTGTTGTTTTTATTTTATAAATAAAGCGGTCTATAGGTAAAAATTAGATAAAGTAGGTACTGCTTTATTTATATTTTTATCTCTATTGTATGACGATTTCCGTGAATACTTTTTCTGTAAATAGAGAATTGTGCAGCGTTATTATTCCAATTTTAACAATGCGAACAATGATATATTTCAACCGTAAAATGATGAATATTTTATACGTTAAGTTAAATGATTGTGATTTTTAATTATGAAACATTGTCGCAATTGTCACAATTAATTACATCGGGTAAATTAATTGAAATTAATTAGAGAGTTGAATTTAGTTACACGTTGTTTATCAAATAATTAAAAATTGTCAGCTGGCATTATTTTCATTTTCATTATCGTTATATGCACAAAAATTTTTATCCCAAAATAATTTCTCTCGGCATTTACACGGTAATATGTTAAATTATTCATACTTTTTTCAATTCATGTTTAATTATTTATTCAATAGACGAATATTGTAACTAATAAATATTATTTTTTCATTTTATTTAATTACGTCATCGGGTAACATTACGGAGATTTAATTTTGAGCATTTTATCATTTTCTATGGCAATTGGTTTTTTTTTTTTTTTTTTACTCTGCTTTAATTATTACTCTTCGCGTTTTAAGTTTTATTGAATATAGGATTCGCTTGGTTTGCGACGTAATACGCGTGTAAACAGTTGTGGCTAATTGAAATTTTTTGTTTGAAAAAAAAAAAAAAAAAAAAAAAAAAGAAAAACGAAATTTTTTTTTTGATAAAATTCACTTTGAAATTAAAATTATGTTATTTATTTTTAGTAAAACATCCCTCAACGCGCTGCAAAGTCATTTTTATCAAAGAGTTATTTCCCTGCGTATAATTTTTAAGTAATTAATATTTCAAATTGAAACGTAAAAATATGTTTTCCATATACATGGTTTATTAATTAGTTTCTGAAAATATTCAGTACACGGTGAAGTGAGCACAAAAACTTATGTCGTTTTAACTTAGTACACGACATTAAAGGATTCTATTTGCAAATAATTCGTAAAATTTTTTAATGCGATAAAAGACGTTTATTATAAACTTTTTTTATCCTTGGTTAAAAAAATAAAAATAAAAAAAAATGTCACTCGCTTACATTAATAATATTTTCGAACGAAAGTACATCGATCCTTACCACCCATACACACCGATCGTCTAATCCTTCCTCGCTTACTTCCCCCTCCCTCAATTAGTTCAAAATCTTTTTCCCCTTTCTCTCTCTCTTTCTCTCTCTCTCTCTCTCTCTCTCTCTCTCTCGGTACTTTAGCCCTCTTTCGTACCCGCAGCACAACGCGTGCAAACACACTCACCTATACCTACACGTACACTCGAATATCCCGACCTCAAAATTAATCGATAGCTTGCATTTTACGCTTTAAGCACAAACTCCTCTCTCTCTCTCTCTCTCTCTCTCATTCTCTCTCTTTCTCCTTCCCCACGTGACCTGGTTCGAAGCTGCGGCGCCGTCGGCTTCGTCGTTGTAAACGCGCTCGCGAGTATACATACATATGTGTGCATATATATATATATATATATGTATGTATGTATACATATAAATACGTAAAACGGCGCGACGCAAACTAACACTTCCCTTGTCTATCCATCGCGAAGATATCCGCGCGCGCGCACGCGGCGAATTTTTATTTTACGAGCTACGTACAACGAAAACCGGGGACGATGGTTTATTTGTTTGTACGTTTACTTTTTTTCCTTTCCTTTTTTTTTTTTTTTTTTTGTTTTTTTGTTTCTCTCTTGTGCGCAAAGCTGGATGAGCATTTATAGCGAGCGATCTCGGTTAACTGCTGGAACGATTTTGACCTTAAATGGTACGAGTTTGGACAACTTGTAAATAACTTATTTATTGAGCGATTGTTTTTGCAATATTTTCGCGCGAAAAAGTGAAAATCAGCAACAACAACATGCGGTACGATGATAATAGAATGACATTCATAATCCAGTTTATTGGTAAAGATTAATGTCGCGGTGTTATTTCATTAACGAATAATCATCGTAAACTTAATAATCGTAAAATTTTATCGTTAAAAAATAAATAAATAAATATCCGGTTACAAAAAAACAAAAAAAAAAAAAAAAAAAAAAAAGAGAGAGAGAGGGAAAGAAAAAGTACGCTTGGCTTTTTAAATCCTTGATAAACGTATACGCTTTCGCGGTAAAATTTTAATCGATGAAATTCCAGTCGAAAACGATCACCTTGCCACGCCGTCGCGATATACATCCTTTTAACAAAATTAACGCGCGTGCGTATATATACACGTTTTCACGCGCAACCGAGCGTCGAAAACGACGCGCGAAAGTTGTTTGTAATAACGCGACGAAAAAGAAGAAGAAGAAGAAGAAATAAAAAAAAAAAAAAATGAAAAAAAAAATAAAGAAAAAAAGGCAAACAAGCGAAAACAAGATTCGATTATACGTGTGTATATATCCTCGAGGCGGTGAACGATGAAGAGTCCGGTACGCACGAGGTGAGTTTGTGTACGTATGTATGTACAAAGCTCGATCTTAAGTATATAGAAAAGAGAAAAAGGTAATTATAAAGAAAGGCGACTTTCTTGAGCGAACGCGAACTCGCGCGCGAGTTGAAAAAACGGTAGGCGTGACTAAAACGTCGTTAAACTTTCCTTAGACTCGATTTATATACGTACGGCGGGTATAAGTGCGACGTTATCGTCGCATACATCGTCGGCGAATGCCGCCTGCGTCACAGTAGACCCGAGCGCGTTGATTGAATTGTATAAGTTTCGCGGCAATGACACGTGAATTGGATAAAAGGTAAGATTTGTTAAGGGGGCGTAAATTAATCGAGTCGCATGAAAAGCGACGTTAAGTTTTTCAACCGATAAACGAATAGGTTAAAAATTTCGCAAAAAGATAATCGTCGAGCGAGATGGATGATGTCGAATAATTTTAAATTGTTTTCACGCGGCTGGATCAACCGTCCGAGGAAAGTTTAGCTTTTAATGATATACGTGTGCGTGTTGTAATGATAGTCTCAATTTTAACTCTTTGCACTCGAGGCCTTTTTGGTTAAAAATTTAAGCCGAGCCTAGTCCACGAAAGTATTTCCGGGAGGAATATCTTATCACACATCGTAAATAAGCAGATCGAGTTACAAAAGACTGTAAAGCCGCAGCAGAGTCGCTCGAGTTGACGCGTCAAATCTGGCGGGCGCAATTTCGGCGCCGTTCGAGTGCAAAGGGTTAATTACTCCTAATCATGAATCGCCCGATAGATGAATACATGTATATATAGAACGCGTTAGCCCGCGTCTCACGTAAAATAATTCTCTGATCGTTTCAAAAGCAAGAACGAGGTATTACACAGGTATATATATATACATATACGTACAGATAGAACGAAAGAGAGAGAGAGAGAGAGAGAGAGAGAGTAAGAGAGAGGGGGGAATGATATCGCCAACCACCCCGTGTATAAACCTCGAACCGAAAAGGGTTAATCACGTAAGCGTATCTCGCGTTGCAAGTTTATACAGAAAATCGTGCGAACGCACGTATACCGGTAAAGGAGAGGGAGTGAGAGAGAGAGAGAGAGAGAGGCGCGTTATACACAGGTATATAACAGGGCAAACACGCCGATCTCGCGCGCTCGCGCATAATTATCCATCAACGCCTTGCCATGTATATATCGTTGATCATCTCGTTCTCTCTCTTCTCTTTCCACGCCTGTGTGTACACATATACGTATATATATATATACACACATACATATACATATAAGATTCAAGCAAACCTCCGTCGGCGTTACATATATGCTGCATATTGTACAACGCGAGCGTATACGTACGCGTATGCATCGAGTAACGGAGTAAGACAGAAAGAGAGAGAGAGAGAGAGAGAGAGAGAGAGAGAGATCCTTAAGTGCGATATTTACTAGCAAAAGCCTCGCCACGGTTTATAAAGCACGCGTATGTGTACGTAGACGCGCGCGCGGGCGAGTTACCTCGCGCCCAAGGTAAAAGGAGAGGGAGGCGAACTAACTAGCGCGTTGCTCGTCCGCGGTTTGATAATGAAACTCAAAGAATTTGAGATCCATACGGGGCAAAGAGTTAACTCACGAGCTTGTGAGTGTCTGTGTATGTGTATGTTTGAGAGAGAGAGAGAGAGAGAGAGAGAGACGCGTGATTTATTTTATGCGATTTTTGGTACCGATATACCCTTGATTTAACGTGTCTGCTTCGTTGTTGGTAAATTTCTTTTTTTCTGCGTTTCTTGCTGCGTCGAAAATACATGTTTACTTTTTGTTTAATAGTTTTAGCTTCGCACGAGTAATAAAGTTGCTCTTTTTTTTTTTTCTCATTTACCTTTTTCGCGCATTATTTTCCCCTTTTTTTATTTTTAACAATTTTTTAAAATTATTATTCGCGATGGAAATATGTACAAGCTTTGTATCGTTTCGTAAAATTAATTGATTTAAAATTTAACGGCATTTATTTAAAGAATCGTTAATCAGTAGAAATATACATAATTAAAAACATAAATATTAGAATTCGAATTCAAAAAAGCTAATGGTTGCGGTGCAAATTAAATCGTTCACTTGTTGAATGTAGATCTCTAGAAAAACGAATAATTTTAAATATTTCGCATTAATTGTTTTCATTAAGTATAAAATCCATGATAAACTTAATATTGAGCAATTGTATTCAAGTTACATTTTTTTATTTTTTTATTTATTTTATTTTATTTTTTTTTTTATAACATTACTAATATAATAATTAATTTAAATCTAAATAAAAGAAATTTATTATATTTAGAAACTATATTATATTTTAATTGAATAAACTCTCAAATAATTTGTTTACTTAACTTACAAACAATTTATATTTATAACAAATTTCACGCAACACCGATCGACTTTAAAAGCCAACGCGTTTGTCATCGTTTGTACCTAATATAGATAGATATTATCAAACGTAAAAAATAATGATTCCTTAATTCGCATTGAATAATGTTCAAAGCCAATGTTACTTTTCTTATTTTCCTTTTTTTTTTTCTTTGGTTATTCAATCGAAAATCAACATCGAGAAATGAGCGGTTCGCGTAAATTCAGTTTTGCCGTTTATTTTACGCGCTGTTTAATCCACTTAAATCTTTCACGGATGCTCTTATTTTCTTTTTTATGCATTTGGTGATAAAATACTATACATAAAAATTCATTCTTACGCCACGCATTTTATTGTTGTATATAATAATTATTTTTTTTTTCTCCTCCCACTGTGGCAGTTGAAGCCTATGTACGTTTGTATATTTTACAATCAGTCGAGTGCGCCGTCGGTTCACACGTTCCAACGCGTTTTTTTTTTTTTTTTTTTTTTTTTTTTTATACACATATATGTGCTATATTATTAATTTATTTTTTCTCGATAACCCGCTTGGCAAATATATACCATATTTTTTCTTTTTTAACAACACAATAATTTTTCATTCATGGAACGTATTATTGGAAAAATTATATTAGAATAAAATATAATGGAATGTTCTTAATTAATGCGATTAACACATATGCAAAAATCCTTTCTATTGCACCGAAAAAATATTCATCTAATCTTGCCTGAAGATACGGTAACCTTAATTCAATATAGATAAACTTTTTTTAACATTTTAACAATTTTGTAATATTTTTTTCATTTTTCATTGGGCCATGTGACATGAAAATAGTAATAATAATTAGTTTACACATTCAAATGAACTATAAGTTTCCAAAACTGAAAGAACGATGGGTATCGAGAGCAGATATATTTTTTTAAATTAACATTACAACGATCTGATGATCTTTAATTTTTTTTTTTTTTTTCTTGCGAAATACTTTCTATTTTCATTTACGCTGCCAATGATACGTGTTATTGTTTATGATAAACAATATAAAAATGGAAACGTAAAGTCACTTTTTGTCCATGACGCATAACGCATCAATATCTTATTCATTCTTACTTCTTCAATATTTCATTTAAAAAAAAATGTCAATAACTATATGTAAGCGATGAATAAAAAACATTGTAATGTAAAATGTCAAATAATCAATAAATTGAGATCGCTGTGCAATAAAATATTTATGAATAATAAAAAGCATTATGTTAATGTATGTATGGGTGGCTATGTAAACGTTATGTTTAACTTACAATCCGAGGCGATTATCCGTTAAAAATAATTTTTAAAATCAATGAAAGGTCGTTTAATAGTAAAACGCTTGGTTTCTTCATGAATGAAAAGTTTTACTTTCGCTTTTTAATAAATGGTACTCGACATTTACGAATGTAAGAATTTAGCTAATTTATTGTGAAAAAAAAAAAAAAAAATCATTCATTAAGATTCGGATAATAAATGTGGAATAATGGAATATAAAATAAGGAAAGGAAATAAAATAAAGAAAGCGATAAACAAAAATAATAAATGCTTTTCAAAATAGGAGTTTATATTTTTATAATAATATATGTTAAACTAAACAGAATGGTACATAATAATAATAATAATAATAATAATAATAATAATCCTAAATAATTAATAATAATAATAATAATAATAATCCTAAATAATTAATAATAATAATGATAATAATAAAATATAATAATAATAGTTACTCGATACGATAGGAAGTATAACAAAATAAACCTTAATTAACTTAACAGTAGCTGCATCAGTATTAGGTATTTAAAATGTCGCGTTGAATAAAAATAAAAAAAGAAAGAAAAGACCTAATATCCGTATACACAATAATGCAAATTGCTGTTGCAATAATCATAATAATAATATTAATATATAGTTCGAAAAAAAAAAAAGAAAAGAAAAAAAAAAAATTAAATTGACACTATGAATAATTGATATTACTATAATAATAATAATAATAATAATAAAAAGAGAAACAAAGCACCGTCATCACATCGGGGCCGCGCGTCCCTTAGTCCGCGTCGAATTGGGGACCGACGGCGATAAAACTCCCAATCCCCCCCTCCCTCCCCTCCCCCTAAGGAACTTTAGTCCAGAAACGTATTAATAGTCGTACTAGCATTAAAAATTATGGTATTATGGAGGCACCTAAAAAAAAAAAAAAAAAAAATATTATCCTACAGTACGTATTTATATAAAGCGCGCTCGAACGACTCTCCTTCGTCCCATTTTTTGTTTAATTTTTATCTATTTTGTGCTGTCTGTATCGTCCATTTTTGTGAGCACAAGCCAAATTTTTTTTTTTTTTTTTTTTTTTTTTTATTTGAATTTTATCGCTGTTTATACGCTCATCGCTGTATCTCTCAAGAATTTGATGTTGCGATCGCAAGATTTTTTTTTTTTTTTCTTAACATTAAACAATTTTATTGCAACTAAAAAATAAGAGTCTATACAAAATTGTGATTATTTCTTCGAGTTCTTACCATTTCATTCCTTTTAAAATAAATAATATACGTTGATTAAGTACATTTTGATAAGAAGAAGCTCAATTAAAAGATTAAAATGGTAAGAACTAAGGAAATAATTAATAGATTTACAGTAAAATTATTACAGTTGAAATAGCGGCATTACAAAGAAGCCAAGACATTGGAATGCCATTAAAATTTGAACTTTTACACATACATTTATTCGTTATGAAAATGTCAACTTTGTCATTGCAACGATTTTAATTGTGATATTTGTTAGCCGATGATAAAATTTCGAATCCACTTTAAGATAATAATATTTACAGTATACTAAAGTTATAAAATTTCTTTTTTTATAACGCAATTTAAAAATAGAGACTTTCTGATAAGCGAAGTTTATAAGAAGGAGAGCCGACCGAGTGGAATGAGATCAAATTTGAAAAGAGAACAGGTGAAGCGGTCAACCATATGAGTGTGTACATGTGTGTGTGTGTGTATGTGTATGTGTGTAGTTGTACGTTCGTAAACATATACACGTAGCGTATATATTTATATATTTTCCTATACAAAGGCATACGTGCACTCGAAAGCACATATACGGTATGCGCGTGCTTAAGTTTTTCATGAATCAGCGAGTGTCTTTTTAGTCGAAATGCAAACGCGAATATCGTCATCATCATCATCATCATCATCATCGTCGTCATTATATATTTTTGTATCACGCCAATTTGCGTATAAGCGCGCGTGATCGAATAGAATAGCAATCGTAAAAGCTCGACGTGTGACTTCGCGCGATAACCTAAAGGAAAGCGAGTAATAAGTATATAATATGTGATATACTTTTTGCGTGATCCAATATATATATATATATTTATATTTATATTTATATTTATATTTATATAGCCTGCGCATTTTATTTACTATCTATAGGTATGTATGTACATGTGAGTAGGCGAGTACACGAGTAACGGTACTAAGGAGAAGAAAAAGATGATGAAGATAAAAAGTCGACGAATAAATAATAATAAAGAAAAAAAGAAACGCAATTCACATTGTCGATTGTTCCTCGTTTCTCAAAGGAGAGAAAAAAAAAATAACGTTAAAGTTTGCCCTGCACGCGCGTACGTTTATTTTAATGTATGTATATATGCGGCTGGATAATGCAAAAAAGTTAAAAAAAAAAAAAAAGAAGAAGAGAGAAGGGAAGAAACCGCTGGAAAAGCTATCGCTGATTAAAAATCGTCGAAAACAATGGACTCGAATCATTTTCTTCTCGATTCGACGAGAGATACGAGCTTTTTCTATTTATCGAAAGACCGAGCGTCATTGGTTTTTTTTTTTTTTTTTTTTTTTTTTTAACAAAACTTCGGCGTAACGCATGTTCACAGTAAAAGAAGGGAGAAATCAATTAAATGCCTTACGAAAATAACAAATGTTTCGTCAATGCTATTTATTTTATAATTATTAAAATAAGGAAAATGAATGAAATATTTTAAAATGCAAGTTTAGACAAAAATAATGACGTTGATCTTATAAAAAAATTGCATCTAAGATTTTATAATATAATTAATCGAAGCATGATTATTTACTTAATAGGATTAATATATATTGTTTTGCAATTTTTTTTTTTTTTTTGAAGAAAAAATATAAATTTCAAATCGTTATTAAAAAACAAATGCGTCTATTTAAAAATTATACACCGCTTTGATAATTGTAAATTGTCTTACAAATGTCACCCGTTAAGTTTACACACTTTGTAAATGCACATACATAGATAGATTTTCGAGCTTAATTTTGAATGTCTATTCAAGTTATTGTACGGCACATAAGCTATTTGTGGCATACACAACAATTACACTTGTAATGTTCGCGCAACGAAGTCGAGAGACAAATATACAAGCGTAACAGAGTTAATTTCAGTAGAGAACAAATTAAAGCTGAATTCCAGGTTCAAACAACAATGACGGCGTAAAAACACAAAAAGCAAACAAGGTAAAAAGAACAGCAGGGAGAGAATACAAAAAATGAAGCAATAACAATTATAAAAAAAAAAAAAAAAAAAATAAACAAAACATACATAGCTTACCGACTCATCATTAAACTTTATTCGCATTCGCGTAGAGAAAGTAATTTCTGACTGTTTCGATTAATTTCCCTCCCTTTTTCCCTTTTAGCACGCACGGGAAAGCGACGAGCGCGTATCCCTTGTCCCCTTCTCCCAAGGGAGGAATGCAATATTTTAATAAGCGCGTAATAAAAGCGTATATAAACTCGCGCTCGTGTTCGCTCCATTAAGTTAAACGGGCGACTCGCGTTTAGTTTGTTCGTTCAGCGCGGTGCGGTAGTTCTTCCCCCCTTTTTTTTTTCTTTTTTTTTTTTCCCTCACCACACGAGCGATGAACCATGAGTTCTGCAATTATAAACTAGAACTTTGCTAATTGATTGTACTCTAGACGTGCAATTGTACATTCTGACGCGTTATACCCGACGTACGTATTCTTGCGGGCTTATACAGAGTTGTTTCAACGCTCGAGTGTTATTTTTTTTTTTTTTTTTTATTTCTTTTCTCTCCGAATGAATAAACAATGTTGTGTATACTTTTTGAAAACGCAAAATTATTTAGACAATGCAGAAAGGCGACGGATAAATTGAAGTTATTCAAATGGTTAGAAACGCGTGAAGTCTTTTTTTTTTTTTTTTTTTTTTTTTTTTATCATGCAATTGAGGAAAATAGATGAACAAATATAAACAATTGAATAAAGATCTATCGATTAAAAGAAGATGAGTAATGAGAGAGTTTGAACGCGTTTCTAGAAATATCGAAAAAATGCTTATTTGTTTGAGCTCTTGGAGGTTTCTTGTGGCGGGAAAAACCGCTGATAAATTTGATAAGGATTACGATGATTGAGTAAAGAATTACAACATCGATTTATTACATTTATTTTGGATTTCGTTTTAAAATAAACTTTTCTAATAATTGATTCATGATTGGTAGGAATAAAAAACTTCAATAAAAATAAACATTAAATCTAATAAATTACAGAACGGAATTATTTCAGGTTGAATGAGAATATTAGCAAAAATAATTGATAAACAGATTGTAAAAAAAAAAAAAAAAAAAAAAAAAAAAATATATGTATATATATATTTATTTTGAAATTGAATCTTTAATAAACGTTTCCGTGTATTTTATTACAAAAAAGCATTGAAATCCAAAAAAAAAAAAGAATGAAAAAATTCATTAAAGAGAATATTTATTCATAACATTTTTTTTCTGTGTTATTATTATAGTCTTTGCGTATAATGAAAGTTTCACACAATGATAATAATTCTTTACATTATTTATAGAGAAGTAACGAGACCTTAACAATAAGTCAACCAATAGTATCTTACTGGTGAAAGAAAACAAACAAACAAAAAAAAAAAAAAAATAAATAAATAAATAAAAATCGTATGAAATACAGAGCGTGTATAGCGTTACCGCGTCTCCGGGAAAATGAGCGTCACTGTCCAATTTACAATTTATCAATCGTAATCGCGTGCGTGAGCGAGATGTATTCGCATGCGCGTCGCGTGTTTGCGTACATATTATATATCTGCACTTTCATGTGCGATACGCGAGCTCGATTCTTTCTCTTCCTCTACCACTCTCCGTCCCGCGACTCTCTCGACTTTTTTTTTTCTTTTTTTTTTTTCTTGCATTTTTTTCATGTGCTCATTATATTTTCAGACATTTGCGAAGGTTGCTCGTATCCTCGAACGACGATGCTTTTTCGCGATCCCGTCGCGTCTCGATGAGACGATGACGAGAGATGCGTCGCGATCGATTTATTTTGCGTTGATTCGAATTCTTTTTTTTTTTTTTTCCATTTTTAGATTTTGTTTGAAGCGTGATTGTGAAATGTTCTTATGGTTAAATGAAAGCTTGGTATTTGAAAGAGTACATAATTTTTTGAATGTTTATTGTTTTTTTTTTTTTTTTTTTTTTTTTTTTTTTGTAATTTTAAAGCAACCGATCGAGTAATTTTTGCCAGCGCAGTAGTACGAGTCAAAGTCGGTAAGACATGAATATTAGATACACGATTAAGAGGTTATGCAATTTGAAATGTTGTTTATTAATTAATTTTAACCATTCAATTAAATTTTATAGAAATAATACATTATATGTTTATAAATTTTTAATATAAATCATTTTTCTATATAAATTGATATTTTTCTATTAGTTTATAAATACATTTTTTAGTCTCACCATTAAAAATAATATTTTTCGTATCAGTACCTTTCGTTATCAAAACGATTGTACAAAGGTTTCATTTAAGTTTTACGAACTCTATTTCTTGCTTAAAACAAAAGAAAATTTTTTTTTAAAAATTGCGCAAATGAGGAGTACAAAGTTTCTTAAGATACAGCAGAATAGCTTTTCTTTCTTCGCCTACAGTAATGTAAATATATATTTGTGTATGTGTGTGTGTGTGTATATGTAAGGATAAAAAATAAGAAAATAATAGTTAAGATGAATGGGTGGAAAAGAGTTGAGAACGCGCTCGATAAAATTCAGCTACTGTAGGACGAGTTCGCGCGGGCGCCAAATATGTATATGTTTATATATAAGTGTGTGTCTATGTGTGTGTATGTGTTTGAATAACATTGCACGCGCTTCGAAATTTAATCGTCCGTATCTTCATTACTATGTTTTATTTATTTTAATTAATCACCCTTATTATATAATCGTTCGTTTATTATTAATAATATGTACAATCCAACAAGCCCTTCGGCCCGGCGCGAGCTCGAAATAAATTAAATTAATTAATACTTCTGGCAATAATGTCCTTACGGAATCGCTCGGAATCGCGCGAGACGCTAATCGTGTCC
The DNA here is from genome assembly GCA_949987625.1 of Chalcis sispes. Taxonomy (NCBI): domain Eukaryota; kingdom Metazoa; phylum Arthropoda; class Insecta; order Hymenoptera; family Chalcididae; genus Chalcis; species Chalcis sispes. The sequence continues at coordinate 74,595,533 of OX465094.1, forward strand.
GTTACTTGTATTTCCTTTTTTTTTTTATAAACGATTAAAATTATTCGATATTGTAATTTAGTCAATTGTTTTTTTTTTTTTTTTTTTTTTTTTTTTTTTTTTCTAAGCAATGATACAATTTTGTTGCTAAAGCGTTACAAACAAAGCGTTAACTTTTTGTTAATTTTCTAAGTAAGTATTTGTTTTTTATTTTTAAAACAATAGCAACGTTTTACTTTTAAAAAAAAAATGTTATTATAACGTATAATCTTTGAGATATTTCAAAAAAGTATCTCAAACGATTCATCTATTAAATTTCGTCAGTTCATTCACGTTTATTACATTTAAAGGCACGTTACACTCACTACTTTAATAAACGTCGATTGATTTTTAAAAAATTAAAGGAAAAGATACATTGTTTTTTAGTTGTCTATCGCGATTCCGCATCGAATCCCGTCACGGATATTCCTCTCGACTATTCGATCTCCATCTACGCGAGAAGAGGATATTTACACGTGCTCTAAGTATAATGTATAAGTAACGACCATCTTTAACCCTAAAACTGTTACTATCGTACAGAAAAGAAAAAAAAAAAACAAAAAAAAACAAAAAAAAAACACACAGGTACACGCGATTTTTTAAAAATTTTTTCACTCTCAGCTCGAATTATGTTTTTTTCTTTCTTCTTCTTCTTATTTCTCGCGTACGCACGCAGTCTCTCTCTCTTGTTTCTAAACGTTAAGGGAACTTCAATACCTAACATTACTTCTATCGTTTTACCTAACTAATGAAAACGTCGCCGATTTATTAATAATAGTTATAGTAATAATATTAATAATAATGAAAATAAAATGAAAAAAGTAATGTTAAAATAGGACAATAGAACGAACGATAAGTGTATTTGTGTTTTATAGGGAGGGGGGAGGAGAGGGAAGAGAAAAGTAGTCATCGTCGTGGGCGAGATACTGCGAGGCGTTCGATTATTTTCTTATCTTTTTTTATTATTTTTTTTATTTTAATCCATTCTTTCCTTTTCTCTGTACGGGCCGATCTCGTCGCACGGCGCGTATAATCAACGCTTGCGTACAATGCGGATTTACACCTGCTTGTCGTTCGTTTACAAGTGTGTGTTTGTTTGTCTGTATATGCGACGCGCGCCTGACGATACGCGCGCGTATTTGTATGTGTGTGTGTGTGTGTGTGTCCATTAGCTACGCTTACACGCGCGTGTTTAGGTATGCGTGTGCGAATGTGTTAGCCGTAAAGTGTGTTACCGAGCACGTGTTTGTACGCAGGATGATGATCATTATTCAATAGCACATACCGACGATGTGCGTAAGAATATGTATGTACATGTATATAAGGTCAACTCGTCGGTTTATCGCGATCGGTTTCTCTAACGCGGCGGCGACTCGGCTGTTAAACTTACACGCGCGCGCCACGGCTAACTTATCGTTTCGCAATATCTGCGTAAAAGTTACCTGCTTACGTATATATACATCATTCGCGTGTTAAAAGATTCACGAGAGCGAAAAAGTGCCGTTCGCGTATGCGCGTAATCTACGTGCGCGCGAGAAAAGAAGATGGAAAAGTAGAGAAGAAAAGGAGTGTGAGTGAGAATAGTAGGAGGGCAACCAGTTCAGGTTCCGGGGGATTATGCGTTGCGATCGCGAAACACGGCGATTAGGCGCCCGGCTAAGAGATTGTATCGGCATTATAGAGAGTGAGTGAGAGAGAGAGAGAGAGAGAGAGAGAGAGAGTGGAGGCAAGGGAATAGTAGTAGTAGTAGTAGTAGTAGTAGGAGGTTAGTGGACGATCGGCCACTTGGCTCTCGCACCCCATTATCTTCTACCGGCAACTGCTAATCTCTCTCTCTCTCTCTCTCTCTATCTTTTCTTCTCCCAACTTGTATATATGTGTATGTGCGTGCGAGCAATGCATCGCGCTTCGGAGGTAAGCTACGGCTCCCCGTGGAAAAATTCGAGAAACACGCCCGGTCGAGTGAGCAAGAAATCTCGAGCGGTTATCCTTCCCTCTCGGTTTTGCCTCGGCTCTAAGGCGCTATCGCTATGTGATTTCAAATCGTTTTCGGCGCACGCCCAATACTTTTCGTGCGTTTTTTTTTTCCTTCTTCTTCTTTATTATATTTTTCATTGACGGAAATACGTAAATTTTCCATAATTCAAGTACAGTTTAAACGGTGTATTATGGTACTTTGAACGATGAGAAATTACAGTTTTCTTTTTTCTTAACGATGATAATAAAGATTTTGAATATTCGCGATGGAGAATAAAAAAATTTCTTTTACAAAATTTTATTTTTAAGATGAAAATTAATTGTTTGTAATTTTTTTTTTTTTTAAACTACGACAATGAAGCTCAGTTGTGCGAAAAAGACGGGGAGAATAATTTGTTATGGAATGTATCGTAAAAGACGTATGACAATTACATTGAATTTACGTCCTGTACCAATAATAAATAAGCTTTAAAAAATTTTTTTTTTTTTTTTTTCAAGTTTTTTATTTATTTTTTTTTTCATTTCCTATAATTACTTCTACTTTGTAGTTTACTTATTTATTTATTATTTATTATTATTTTTTTTTTTTTTTTTTTTTTTTTTTTTCTTCATCTAGTAATATGTATATTCATCACAGCTCTGAGATCACTCTCGTTTTAACAAATATTTCCCTAATCCTACTTGATGTAAATAAATCACATATTTAATCGTATTAATTTTAAATTTCGAAATGTTTAACAAAGTAAATAGCGATTTTTTATTTATTTTTTTTTTTTTTAATTCAATTTAACATTTACAGAGATCAAGAGATAAAAATTTTTTTTAATTTTATTTAAAATTATTTTCTTCTATATCTGGCGCCTCGAAACCGAAAAACTATAGAGAGAATTTTTTGTCGAAAACTCAACCGTATTAATGTTTAAAAATTTTTTTTGCAAAAATTAAAAAATTTAAACGAAATCATCGATAAAATATCATTATTCTCATGTTACAATTGTATTGAATGAAATATTTATACATCCATTGTATTTTCTTTTACTATCTCGGCGAATAAATATAAATTTTTATATAATCGATCCAAATTTAATGAACCTCGAAAACAAATTCGATATTTTTTATGATTTGCGCATAACCCATTAACAAGATGATTTCATCGCATTAAATAACTCCAGAAAATTAAAAATTCAAATCTATTTAGATCGATCGTCGACCGAATCTAAACAATCAAGATATGAAAATCATCGACGTATCTAAAAATACAACCACTACCGAGTTATTCCTCTGAGTTTATAATAATGATAATAATAATAATAATAATAATAATAATAATAAATATAATTCCCCGTGTCTTCGTAACGAAATTCAAACCCGTAAAATCGGATCTTCGCGCTCTCGATTGTGCATCGAGAAGAAGAGGCGCCCGGACTCCTTGAATATTTCAACCGTGAGAGAGTCTGTATATCGAGTCTACTCGCGAGCGCTGTGCAGCCTCGGGAAAATTTCATCGATAGGTTGCGTTGGAGGAGGAGAGCCTTGCAAGCGAGTCGGTAACGATGTTTCGCGTCGTACGCCTATTCTCGTACCATTAGCCACTCACGGAACTTGAACTTTGTCTCGGTCTTCTCCTATGGAATATATATCTATCTCTTTCTCTCTCTCTCTCTCTTTATTTAGGTTTTTTTCTTTAACGCTTAATTATTTGTTTGTTTCTTTTTTTTTTCTTGCTTTCATTTTCTTTTCTTTAACGAAATTATCACTATTACTTTTTAATTTTTTTTCTTTCTTTTTCTTTTTTCAATCCTTCTTCATTTTTATATTAATCGTTTCTAATCGCGATGTGTTTAGAATTATACGAGTTAAAATTGATGATTGTTGTTGATTATATTAGTCTATAAGCGTCGATGCGTGAAAAAATGCGAGACGCCGTTGAGAAAATCTCGAAAGCGAATTCATGCCCTCAATTGGTCCTTGGAATAATGAAATCTTCCGTGAATTTTCATTATACCATTTTTCCTATCTACAACTAATTGTATTTTTTTTTTTTTTTTTTTTAAGTTTTTATTCAAATGTTTTTTTTTTTTTTTTTTTTTTTTTTTTTTTTTTTTTTTTTTTTTTTTTGCTCTAAATGATACACCGTAAGACGAACATATATCTATACTAATCGCCAATTAAATTAAAAAATATCTTTTAAGAAACAACTTTCCATTGATATCTTATTTTTCTTCTAGTCTCGTTAATCGCAGTTCACTCAACAACGTTGATTAATTGCAAATAAACGTATAAATACTGATTTATCTATCATCGCGTCCAATCTCGCAACAACTGAGCCAAAATTGTCGTTTCAACGCGAGCCTTAAATTTACCCATTATATTACATTTTAATAAACGTAACCGGAAGAGATACCGTAGCTTTACCCGCAAAAACTATGCGATGCCTTTTTTTTTTTTTTTTTTTTTTATTTTTTCTTTTTGTGAAATAATATTGTTGCGGTTGGACGATGAAACGCATGGATTTACGTGTTTGTGTACTTTCGTTTGGAATTGAAGCGCGCGCTTGGAAATTATTTTTACTAAATAAACGTAATCTACGTTAAAATAGCAAAGAAACTTCATTCTGACGTATAAATTTTGTATAAAAGTTTGATAAAAAATAATTACTTCTTCGAGAGCGAGTTGCGAAGGCAAAAGAAAAAAAAAAAAAAAAAAAATTCATTCATTTAGTAAGCTTAGCGAATTCGACGAAAGAGTTTAATAAAATGGGTTTCTATTTACCCATATTATCGTAATCATTAAAACGTTATTCATTACGCTTATTCGCGTAATTTGAATAAAATCGATAATTGAAGAATATTTTTTACCTTACTAATTGATTTAATTTTTCTTTTCTTTTCATTTTTTTTTTTTTTTTTTTTAATTCGATTTTTTAATAAAAAATGTTCTTAGCTACGCGAGATACGAATGCGAGGACTCATTGTGTATATAATGTAGAGATAAAATGAAATAAAAAAAAATTGATCAACAGAAGTGAAGGCGAGAAGAGCGGTGCTCGTTTGTTTATTATTATTAATTAATTTATTTTTTAAATTTTTGAATTTTTTTCGTGTATTTTTTTTTTTTTTTTTTTTTTTTGCATTTATTTATTGCACTGTCTCCGATGGCTACCGCATCATCAGGTATATATAGTATGTATATATATATATATATATGCTTGGTCTGTTCTAGTAACTCATTGCCAGTAATCCTACCTTACGCGTTATAAATTTTATAACTATTACCCTTCGTCTGATTGCACAACATTTCCTTTATTTTTACTCGTCGAACGATTTTTCAACCTCGAAATCAATTATACATTGGATACATTTTTTTTCAAGGAATTTCAATGATTTAAACGATTTCTTCCTTAATGTTGATGAAATAATTATCGGGATTTGACGTTTCTTGGTATTATTAGAATTATTCATCGCTTAGATTTAGATTAGGGAAATATTGCTTTTTACAGTTTAAATTAACGTTTCAAGATCCATACCATACTATCCTAAATTGATTATACATATTAATCGTTAATCACTTTACGCAAAATAGTTCATTCGTACTACCAAATCTAGCCGATGACATAATTCACCAAAAATCTCGACGAAATAGTCGTCCTTTTAATAAAAATAAAAAAAAAAAAAAAAAAAAAAAAAAGAAACTAAATAAATCATCACTGTACAATTGATTATCGATGAAGAAAAAAATCGTCAAACACACCGTCAGCGCACTCCTAACAATAATTTTTCTATAATGTAGCGTTTAATTATAATTTAATTCTCAGCTCGTGAATCGCCGTGTGCCTGTATTAAGTGTCCCTGTTCACCCCCACGTCCCGTTGACTATCGCGTTTCCTCTCGCTGACGTACCGATTTTTCCTTTCGTTCTTTCTTTCTTTCACTGTAGATTTCGCGTTTATTCGTTCAACTTAAAAACCGAACATAAACCCAATCGTCGACGAACGAGAGAAAAAGATCGTTACACCTCGTTTCCCTTAAGATCTCTATTTCTCTTTCTCTTTTTTTTTCTTTACTTACTTTTTTTTTTTTTTTTTTTTTTTTTTCATTTGTTTTTGTTTTTTTGTGTTTTTGTTATTTTATCTTTCATTAAATCATCCTCAACTGTATAAAATATTTTGAATCGTATCAACAACAGTCATACATCGTACAGTTGTACAACGTATTAGTACAATCGTTACAATAGCTATAGTTATCGTAATCAATATAATATTCACAGCATTTTATCAAAATCTCTTAAAAGCACCAACCGTGGCGGCTCAGATTCGCGCATGCACACATTCTCTCTCTCTCTCTCTCTCTCTCTCTCTCTCTCTCTCTTTTTCTCTATTTTTATTCTTTCAATCGCATACACCCTCCCCAACCTTTTCTCTTTTATTTCTCTTATACGTTCTGTCGCACCCACGTTTCTCTGTAACTATCTCGTCGTCGTCGTTAATTTTTTGTTTTTCTTTTTCCCATTTATTTTTATATTCATTCCTTTTAAAATCCTGAAATTTTTTTCGCCGTTCGCACAACGACGTTATTGTTTTTTTTTTTTTTTTTTTTTTTTTTCCTTTCCGTCTATCTTGCGCATCGAGTGTAGCGTTAAATCTCGCTAAGTCTTGGTTGTATCGGCACCAACTTTCTCTCGCAGCGTCTGTCGGCTTTGTCCTCTTTTTTGTTTCTAAGAGATTTCACCGATGATCGTGTATATATATATATATATATATGGTATTTATATTTATATATATATAATATATATTTATTTATATATGTATATATATATATACGGTTGTCGCACTAAACTGACCTTAATAATCTTTATACACAACACGCGCATCGAGACGTTAGTTTTTATTTATTTAATTATTAATTTTTTTTTTTCCTTACTTTTTTTTTTTATTTCGTAAACTCGCTTTTTATTTTTTATTCCTCTTCATTCCCCTATCATTTTTTTTTTTTTAATTTTTTATTTTAAAGCACTGATTAAGCGAGGGAGCATCCGCGCATAATATAACATATTTTCATTTTAATTTAACGTGTCCCTTTTTTCCCCCATGGACACGGTGTGTAAGTGTGTATGTATGATGTGTATCCTAGCGTGTGTATACAATTATAGAAGTTGTCTCCGTTTCTTCTAAAATTTTTTTTCTTCATCATGTATATATTTATATATTTATATATGTATATATATCGAAGACTCGGAGCAGCGCTCAATCCAAGCCTTTCTAAGCGTGTTCATTTACGTGTATGTATGTATATGTATGAGTGTGTGTTTTTGTTTATTTACGTGTGTCTCCTAACGAAAAAATCATCACAGGACTAACTAGAAAATACCTTGCGGCCTCGCATCTCGCGTCTCATGCGTCGCCTTTTACACAAGACAATTGCGAAGACGACGACGACGACGACGACGACGACAACAAAAATGCAACGCTCGCGTGCTCTTAATGTTCTTTCACCTCTTTCTCTCGGGGGAAACAACAACGACGAGGACGACGACAACGAGTACGAGGATCACAAAAACAACGAGAATCTCGGCTATCGTCATCGGCCGCGCCGAGTAGTGGGGCGGAGAGCGAAGGAGGAGACAGACTCATCGGAGTAGTAATAGCAGCGAGTCAGAAGCAGAAGGAGAGCGAGGGGTGTCACCGCTGCCGCCGTCGTTGCTGCCGCCAGTCGCTCCTCGTCGTCACCGCGTGGCTCTAAGCTTCGCTCCAGGACCGATGGATGAGGCTGAGGATACTGCTGTTGTTGTTGTTGTTGTTGCTGCTGCTGCTGTTGCTGTTGCTGTTGTTGCTGCTGCTGCTGGTGACGTTGTCGTTGTCGTTGTCGGTGTTGCTGTTGCTGCTGCTGGGGTCGGCCGCCGCGGATGCGTCTCGGTGCTCAGTGGTGCGGGTGGGGATTCGGCGGGTTGGGCGGTGCGGTGGTCGCCTCCTCCTCGGTCGGGTCAACGGGACTCGGGGACAGGAACTTGCGCACGTACTTTGGGTAGTGGGTCTTCTCGTGGGCCTTGAGTATCGTCGACCTCGAGAAGGTCTTGCCGCAGAGGCTGCAGCGAAACGGGCGCTCGCCCGTGTGCACGCGGCAGTGGTCCTTCATGTGATGCCGGAGCTTGAAGGCCTTGCCGCAGAACTCGCACTTGAAGGGCCGGTCGCCCGTGTGGGCCGGCAGATGGCTGATGAGCGAGCCGACGTCCGGGAAGGACTTGCCGCAGAATTTGCAGAGGACGACGCCGGAGGTGGGATCCGAGTGGACCGCCGCGAGCTCGAGGTCCATCGGTTCGATGGGCCCGAGGCCCGCCCCCGGGGGATAGTGGGCCTCGGGGGGCAGGTGCAGCCCCGTGGGCTCGAGGCCCAGGTGAGCCTGGAGCTGCAGGTGGGCCGCCTGCTCGCGATACTTGAGGGACTCAAGGCTGTGCGAGAGGATGTGCCGCGTCAGCTTGCTCTGGTGGAGGAACGAGGCACCGCAGTACATGCACGCAAACACCCGCTCATCCATACCCATCAACTCCTGCAACCAAACAAAATTAAGAACATCAACTTCTTGCGTATCTCTCTCTCTCTCGCTCTTGCTCGCTCTTCGCTCAGTTATTATATCATTAATCATATTTTTTTTTTTTTTGCTCTTTTTCTCTCTTTTTCTCTAAATTTAACCAGATTCTTTTTCTACACTCCTCTGTTGTCTTTTTTTTTTTTTTTTTTTTTTTTTATTTTTACTTTCTTTTTTTTTAATCTTACTCTTTTATCTTTTCTCTTTCTTATTCATTTTCTCTTTGACTCTACTACTTTTGTTTCTTTATTTCTCTCTTTGACTCTTTTTTTAACTTTCTTTTCTATTTTTGTCAAAAAATATAAAAAGGCAACACATCACGCGACATATTGTTCATTGTCTTTCTCTTTGCTCCAGCGTTTTGTATGTTTTGTGAATTGTAATAGGTATATGTATGTGCTAGTGTTCTAGATACAGTGTCGTCGTACTTGGTTACTACTAGTTATTATTATTATTATGTTTTTTTTTTTGTTTTTTTTTTCTTTTCCTTTTCTCAGAATTTCTCGCAACACACCTCGTTAGGCACGTAGTTTACGAAAAGAAATTATGAGAGTCGAAAAAAGAAAAAGGAAGAGGGGATTTAATAATTAAACGCGAACACATCGAAGTTTGCTCTTACACAGGGCCAAACGGTGTTGTATCGGTATATGTGTGTGTGTGTGTGTGTGCGTGTGCGTGTGCGCGCGTGTGTGTGTGTATGTTTATGTGTTTGTGTGAGAAAGGTTATGGAAACAAGGCTAATAAATTGGCAGTGCAGAGTGTTTCAAGTGAGATGGTGGATAATATTATATATGTGTGTGTGTGTGTGTGTGTGTGTGTGTTTGTGCATGTAAGAGCGAAATTCGACGTGGAAAAAGTAATTAAAGGCGTTGATTAATACTACGATCTGCTCGCGGCTCAGACGTATCTAGTACTTAGCATTACGTTTACTTCCTTAATTCACCAAATTTCTTTAACCGCTTATAAAGTGCTGCAAATTAAAAATTACGAATTCATTACTCTTAAAAAATATAATTGGCGTTATAATTCTTAATGAAAATGAATTTGACAATTTTTGAATGTAGACACTTTACGCATATTCGTTAGGCTTGCCGAATAAAGTAATTAATCAAAAACAGATAGAAGTAACCGATTTTTTATCGAAGATATTTGAATTATTATGAAATCAAAAAAAAAAAGTAAAGTCGATTGGCTGAACGTTTGCAACATCGCGCATACTACTCTGTCAATCTCCTTTTCTCTCTTTTTCTCTCTCTTTGTGTCTCTGTCTTTATCCATGATTGCTACTTTTGCTCTTTCCCCAGTTTCTATTTTTGTAGGTAGAAATATTACATCAAAGTTGTCGGTGAAAAATCAATGAAAGTCTCGGTGCCCGCGCGATTCTTTATCGGATAAAACGAGGCGCGTTACAAGTTGAAAAGAGAGATGGCTATCGATAAGGATAGAGACAGAGAATAAAATTGAGTGCACTTCTCTTTTTCTCGAGGGAAACGTATACGTTGAGAGAGTGAAGAAATTCGGTGAATTATCCGTTTTCTAACATTTTTTTTTTTCGTCTTTTTTTTTTTTTTTTTTGTTCGTCTATTTTTTTTTTAACTAATCACATTATTATTTTTACAAAACGCAAACTATGTAAAATATGTCTTGTAAAATTATATATATAGTATACTATTCGTGTATGTACACAAGAGTAAGGCGAGAAGTGTCTTCTGCCGCGTTTTTAAATAAATTTACTTTATATATTTTTGTAAAAAAAATGTACAGTATTTTAATGACTTTTTGTTTTCTATATATATACATAGAGGATACACGGCAGTAACACAAGAAGTTGACGCTCATTTTTGTTTGGCGCGCTCGCGAGAATCGCACGAAAGGCGATTGTTTATAAATATTTAATCATTATTAATATTGTAGTTTTATATAAAAAAAAAAAAAGGTAAATTCTTTTTTTTTCTTTTATTCCAATCGATTGGTTTCGATATGGTGAAGAATAAAATAAGTAGTGATAATTAACAAATGCGTGTAGTACAAAATTTCTAATTAGTAGAGTAAAAAAAACAAAAAAAAAAAAAACGAAAAAAAAAAATAGTTATGAAAAAACAGTATAGAGTAATAAACAATCGAACAAAAACATCTTAGCAGCAGGAGCCACCCCAAAGTCCAAACTCTCTCACGAGCTTAAAATAAAGAAAAAAAAAAAAAAACAAAAAACAAAAACAAAAAATCGTTACTTTACAATTATGCAGAAATGTTAAAAAAAAAAAAAAAAAACGTTAAGCCCCATTAACAATAATAAACAACAACCCTTGCGTGTTCATGGACTTTCGAACGGCGTTTGTTCTTTTTTTTTCTTTTTTTTTTTTTTTTTTTTCAATTCGCGTAATATACATTGACGATACATCGCAAAGTTTGCAGCTCTGCAATTTTGCGGCGTATCGCAAGGTATAAACACATCGGAGCAAAGGCAAATTGCATTCAACGCAAACAGCAACCGAAAGACAAATATATATAATATATAGAATATAATAATATATATATATATGACAATGTGACAAAGTAAGAAAGTAAATGATATATGCGTAGTACGTACTGGATATGTTTTTAATTATGGATTGACAAAGATGTTTATTTATCTTACTTTTTTTTCATTCTTTTTTTCTTTTTCATTTTGTTTGTTTTTTTTTTTTTTTTTTTTTTTTTTAATGACATGTGTGGATGTATACGAACGTTATCGAGTGTGTACGAGCGTGCGCGTGTGTGTTTTATTTATTTTATTTTTTTATCGTTATTGAATGCATTATCCAGACGAAATCGTAATAAATCTTTTGTAACAAAAAAAAAAAAAAATCGCGAGTATTGAGCAATTGAATGTGGAGACATCGTATTTGAAGAACAAAAGCCAATTATTATACATATAAAACAATGAATTCGTGCGTATTTTGTGTAAGGTTCGTGTAGTTTCTTTCTTTTTTTCTTTTTTAAATAACAAACAAACAAAACATGAGTTTCAGTATGTGTGTATGTGTAAAGAAGTTCGTTAGGTTGAAAAGTATGTTGTCGTTTTTATTTTCTTTTTATTATCATTATCTTTTTTTTTTTTTTTTTTTTTTTTTTATGAGAGTAATAACAGAGAGGTGAGACAATGGCCAAAAACGAAGGTCAACTTCTTTAATAAATGAGGCGTCAAGAAAGAGGATACGTTAAACGTTTATCTAGTGCGAGCTTATTGTTGTTAGTATGTGTATTTGAAAGAAAAGCAACAATGCTTATTTAAACGACAATGCTTATTTAATCGTGACGGAAATAAAATTTCGCAACGAACGTAAAATAAAATTCGAAATCGGATTAGTCAGTCAACGAGCAACGGGCGCCGATGATTTTTTATTTTTCTTTTGTTCGTCGCGTCTTCGTTATTATATGCGCAATAAACTTGATAGATTTTCTACAAATGTTATAAATTATTTTCGCGAAACGTTTAAATTAATTTCACCGGAGACTTTTTCTTTTTTTTTTTTTTTTTTTTTTTCACGCGGTTTAGTCACAGTATTTTTTTTGTTTTTGCTTCTATGGGAAACGGAATGGACAGCGTGCAGGTGCAAATTCGTCAAGCGGAAAAGAGTTTTGCGATTTTACGCTATTTCTGTGGTTTTAGCTTTATACGCTTTTTCTCTCTATCTCTCTCTCTCTCTTTCTCCCTCTTTGATTTCGTTCAGAAATTTTATCCGCCTTGAACTTTTTTTTCTTCTTATTTTTGTCCGAATATTGTTTCGTTATTATCACTCGATTTTTTTTTTTTTTTTTTCTTTTTTTTTTTTACAAATTTTCGAAACGATTACAAAGGGAGAAAAAGAAGTTGCGTGATAATACACGAGAATCGCGTTGGTGCACGTACACACAAAATCGTCGCTTATATGCAGTGAAAAGGAAAAGTGACGTAGAGGCTCGTCGACGACGTTACGGGTGGAAGGAGGGGGAGAGAGACTAACGTGAGGCTTTGATAAGAAAGATAAAAGAGTAAAAGAGAGAAAATGGGATGCACATATATAGAGCTACGGCAAAGTAGGCAGCGGGAAGCTGGACTTGAGACTATTTTTCTTCTTTATTTTCGATTGATTTTTTCATGTACAAAATATTTTTTTATCAAAGATAAACATCAGTCCTTTTATAAACTATTTTAAAAAAGTATTGAAATTTTACCATATTCTTTTGAAGACAAATCAAAGTAATATTTTTAAATTTGTTTAAAATTTATTAAAGATTTATTCAATAATCGTAATCAGTTTTGAAACAAATGCTATTGTTATAGTGTACATTTTTGTTAAGACAAAATTATTCAAAAGTATTATTATATTTTTTCAAATAACTTGAAATAAAGCAGAATTAAAGTATCATCGAATAAGTATTTTAAAATATTATCATAATTTCTGAATAATAATGAATTAAAATTTAATTTACCGACAATTAATTAAATTGATCTATATTTGCAACTACTTTTTTTATATTCTACGATATGGAAATTCTATTACTTGTTTACTTTATTGTAGAAAATGTTTATATAATTAAATATACAATTTTATTAAATTATACAATTAAAATATACAATTGTACTTTCAAAGAATACGGTAATTTTCCGTAGGTATATATACGATCATCTTTATTTAGAAACAAAAGTAAACTATCGATCAATGATTTTAATGAGTTTGAGCATTGGATTATATTTTAATAAAAAAAGTTAAAAATTTATTGAAACTCGTTATTACGAATTTTGACGTAATTATTTCACAAAATATCTACAAAGATACAACAAACTCCGAGTTTTTTTATCGATTCGAACAAAAAGAAAAAATTTGTTCGAACGCATGAGAAAACTCGGTATTATGTGCGGCGGATAGCAAAGCACTTTTTGGGCACATGCAGCAAACCCACATGCAATTATTCATATTTTCTTTAAAGCATCCGATATACAAAAAGAATTTTCCATAGTGACATCCATATAATTATCGATAAAAACTACCCAAATACAATCTTTGCGATCTTTATCACGATTAAGAAATAAATTAACAAAGAAGAAAAAAAAAAATGTATTTCAAATGAATTATATAGTCGACGTCGTTTATAAGTTTCTTCGATCAACGTAGAGAAACGAAGCAAAAGAAAAAGAAAAAACTAAAGAAGAGAAACTATCGGTTTTATAGGATATATATATACTGATAGAAAAAGAAACTATCAAACCCGTAACAACTCATCGACGATAAAAATAAAAGAATAAAGTCGCGAAAACGTTAACGTCAAATGTACAATTACGAAAATTTTGAATAGAATTTTATCAATCCCGTACTCCCGTATACGCATCTTATACTTATACGTACGAAAAGAGAGAGAAAAAATAAAAATAAAAAATAAATAAGAAAAAATGTGAAAGAAAAGCCGTCGCGAGCGATAAAAAACACACGGCGCGTGTCGGCGCGGCCGATTATATATGCATTGTCGCGCGGCGAAAATGTAAAAAAAAAAAAAAAGGAAAATAATACGCTGCATTATCATCTGCAACCCAACGACCTTGCCGCTTTGCGTTGTGTCTCGTGTGAGTCGCAGTCAATTGCAGATGCCAGTGCATCATCAACGCATCGTACAGAGCCGAGAGCCGGGCGTTGTGTATATAAATATATATATATATATATATGTATATACATATATATTTATATAAAAATATGTTTTTACTTAATGATAATTAATAAAATAAAATAATAACAATAGTAATAATAGTAACAATAATAATAATAATGATAATGATAATAATAATACCAATAACAATAATAATGATAATGATGATAATAATAATAATAATAATAATAATAATAATAATAATATTGACTGTATACTGTTATATATGTATATATAATATTAAATATGTATATTTATGCAGAGCAGAGAGAAATACAAGAACAAGAATAATCGATAAGATATCCAAGTTGGAAAAATGCAAAAGGCACTCACCGGATCGGGCGGCAATCGGTAGTCGCTGCACATTTCGCTGCTCGCGCTCCGCTCCTCCGCCGACCTCTCCCAGTCCACTTCCTTTTTTAGAGACTGTGAAAGGACACGTTTCACTGTTTAGATCGTTACGCGTCGATTGCTCTTTCTCTCTTTCTTCTCTCTTTCTCTCTCTTTTTCTCGACTCCTGTTCTTTCTTTTTCTTTTTTTTTTCTTTTTTTCTTTTTTTCTTTTTTTTTTTTTTTTTTTTACTTTGTAATTTTGTATTTTTTTTCTTTTTTATTTCGACTTTATGAGTCTTCCTTTTTTCTTTTTTTTTTTTTTCGTTCAGAGATCTTTAGGGGTCAATTCATAGAATAGGCTTGGTATGCATACGGAGAGCTTTTATTTTTACGGTTAGAGAGAAAGAAATAAAGATACTTTTGTTAGTTGTAAAGATGGTAACTAAAGGGCTTTTGAAAATTAAAAATGTCATTCAAAGTGATAATCTGTATGTTATTACAGAAAGTATGATTAAAAATTTAAAATGTAAATTGCATCGTACACTAATTTTTATCTACCTTTTAACATCCCATTTTAAGCAATAAAGTGAATTAAATTTAAATGCATAATCTTGCAAGTTACTTTTGTTAGTCTGATTTGATAAATTAATTCGTGGGACAAATGACAAATTTCTCCTTTTCTTCTAAGGAGTAAAATAGACGAAAATAAAGTGCACCTCTATTAATAATGAACGCAGATAGAATTTTATAAGTTTTGTAAGTATAGCAAGTCACTGGGAGATAAAAATTCTAACCCTATAAAATTAGTAATTAATATATAGATATATATGTAGAGCTTGTTATAGGGGTTAACATGATTTTTGGTACATAGGTTATGAATATTTTTAACTCGAAAATGAAAAGAATAATTATTCCTCTAAGAGTTGAGTATTTCTTGATTCTATTAAACAATATTTTATTTTAAAATTTAATTCGATGATGCTCAAACTATTTAACGAATAACAAAATTTATTCTAGTTAATTTATTTGCTTGATATATACTATTTTTCATTTATGTTTTTAACTTTTTTAGAGAATAATACTTTGTTTATATTTTGTTATTTATACATTAATATATTTTTATTAACAACTGATCAGTGCATGATTAACAGCTATATATTTTGAATATATTATTATTCACTGTTTAGTTAAAATAGATTCTAATTCTTTTATAAGCATTCTTTATAAAATAAATTAAATTTGGTAAAGAAGTCATTTAAAATTTATAACTTCATGAAGTAATAATTGATAAAAATTTATTTAAAACATTGTTGAAATATTTCCTTAAACCTATTTCATAATTAAAACCATTAAAATATGATCATGCAAATTTTCAATTGCAATAAAATGTATACGCATGTACATTAGTATATCTCCGTGCATCGCGATAAACGTGACTGTTGATATATAAGTATACATATATGTATGTAAAATGATTATGAAAAAGGAGTAATTACGATAAAAATTGAAAGAGACGCATCTTGATATATGTATATAATTGTATAATGATATAAGGATAAAGAATAAAAAGTGGAGAAGGACGTAATACTTACGAGTGGCACCTGCTGAACCGGAGGCAGACCCGAGGGTCCCGCGAGAGGCTCTGTACTGTGTGGGGACGGAAGTCGACTGTGGGGAAGGCCGCTGATGGGTATCGTGATGGGGGTGACGCCGACGCCGGTGATGCCGCTGCCCGGGCCGCCACCGCCGCCGCCGCCGCCGCCGGTGTTGTTGCTCAGGCTCATGTCGCTGGGTCCGCTCTGGACGGAGAGCGGACTCAAAGAACCCCTCGTCTCCTCGAGGCTCGCCGCCGAGTCCGAGTCGCGCCTGGACCTCGGCCGGTCAAGGGCCAACGGGCCCGGACACGGACTCGCCGCCCCGCCCAGCGCCCCCCTCGAGGTCCTCGTCGTCGGCGAGGCCGGACACTCGCTTATGTCCACGTCGTCGGTGCTGCACTCGTTGACTCCCAGCATTTGTTGCTGTTGCTGCTGCTGCTGCTGCTGCAGCTGCTGCGACGCTTGGATCTCCCGCTGCAGCTCCCGCTCCCTGGAGCTCGTCTCCCGCTTCTCGCGCTCCTTCTCCCTGTCCCGTTCTCGGTCTCTGTCCCTGTCCCTGCAGTCTCTGTCTCTGTCGTTGTTGCGCTCGCGCGTCTCTCTGCTCTCTTTGCCAGCGCCAGTGGCAGCGGCTGCGGCGGCGACGGCGGCGACGGCGACGGCGATGGGCTCGGATCGGTGCCTCTCGTCTTGGGCGTCTTGCGCCATGGCTTCCGAGGCCGGCGTTGCGCTCGACGACGTATGCTGGGAGACGGACAGCTGGGAGGATTGCTGGGACTGTTGGGATTGTTGCTGTTGTTGTTGTTGTTGCTGTTGCTGCTGATGTTGCTGATGCTGCTGATGCTGCTGATGCTGCTGCTCGTCCCTGCTAGCTTGGACGGCGGCGGCGTTGATGTTGGTCATGTCGGCGAGGCCCTTGACCTTGAGGCTCTCGGCCGTCTTGAGGAGGGCTGACAGCTGGCAGTACTCGACGTTGACCTCGCCCTTGTACATGAAGTCGACGAGGGTGCGCAGCTCGGCGAAGCGCACGTCCTTCAGAATGACGATGGGATGGCGATTCGGGTGATCGAGGAACAGGGTCTGGAAGTAGCTGGAGCACGCGGACAGTACGACCTTGTGTGCGCGTATGGACGGGCCCTCCGTGCACGCCAGCGTCACGTCCACCAGCGACTCCGACTCCAGCAGCTGACTGAACACACCCAGCAAGTTGCTCTGATGATTGTTCCACCTCAGGCAGTAATGCTCACTTCCCATGTCTGTACTGCCCACAACCCTGCTGCAATAACGAAGCAAGGCGAACATAGGCCGACGGTTACATATACATTGGATTTGACACCGCGTCATGCTACGCGCTTATCATTATTTTATTATTATTTTTATCGTCATTAATATTATTATTATTAGTATTATTATTATTATTATTATTATTATTATTAAAGTAGATATATGTATCGTAAAAATAAAAAGTAGGTGTACGTGTGTGTGTGTGTGTGTGTGTGTGTGCATAAACGCGAGCGCGCGCGACGAGTTGTTCTCGATGCGAGGCTTGTTATTAAGATCGTAAGCTTTCGTTCTTTTTTTCATTCCTTTATTTTCTTTTTCGTTTCTCTTTACTTCTTTATTTTTTTTATTTTTTTTATTTTTTTTATTTTTTTTTTTTGGTTTTACTTTTATACGTGCCGGGGAGGGAGCGTGCGCGACAGGCGCCGGTACTCTTTGTATAACGGAGAGTTAATGATAGCGTTGAGATGTTACTTTGCTTATATTATTGCTTGGCGTCCGTACGAGAAAGATTACGGACGGTTTGCGGGATTTTTGCTTCATGAAGGAATTGCTTTTCTATGCCTGTTTTGCGCCTGTTATTACATAGGCTTAAATTGCTATTTACCGAAACTAATGAACTGTAATTATCGTCCGACCATTTTTCTTAATTCGAATAAATAAATCATTATTCGGTTATAATGTTTGAATCACTTTTTTTTTTTTAGAAAAAATTTTTATAACTTTTTGCAAACTTTTTTCGATAAATTTCAATTTTTCAAGCAATAAATTTTATATTTGATTGTAAAGGATTGATGTTGAAATATTATGAAAGTGATTATTATAATTACTAATATAATTATGTTAAATGATAATATCAATATTGATAAAATAAATTTAAAAAAATTTAAACTCTTTAAAGTGTAACATATAAATTTTAATTAATGTACGAAGTATTCAAAAATAAAAAAATAAACTTGATTGATTTAATAAAAAGTAATGCAAAATAGTAAAAGTCAACGTGTGTTAGAAACAATTTTGATTATTTTTTATTCAATTGCCAAAATGATTGTAATTTAATTTCACGAGATAAACCTAAAATATGATGATATTTGATCGTTTAAAAATTGTTTACTATCATTATAAATTGCAGATAAAAAGTGTGTTCACCCTTGATAAAAATAAATGACAATTTAAAATGGTTTGTCATGTGTGTGTATATGTATATATATATAATTATTTCTAGAACATAATAAAGTTATTAGAAAAGTTTTATTGCAAAACGGTCGAGAACTAAAAATAGAAGATTTATTTTTATTATTATTACAAATGGTGTATAATTTCACTTTAAAACGAAGTGTGATAAATGTATAACTAAAAAAAAAAAAATATATATATAATCGTATACTATTGTCGATTCTTATAAATACTTTTGTCATACTTTACATTACGGAAATATATTCAATAAGATTTATTAATAGCATTTATCTTTGCTCATTTATCTTTGTAAGTAAAAATTTTTCTGTTTTATTCATTTTTCAAATGCCAAGATCAATTTTCTGTTAGTTTATTTATGCATCGTTATATCTGAATCTTAATAAAATATGCTTAGAAATAAGATATTGCAAGTAATTCAATAATAAAATTTAAATAATTAAATACAATTTTTACGAAATTTTGAGCTAACGATAAAAGTTTGTTTTATTGATTTTTTTTGTTTTCTATTTTTCATATTTCAAGTACCCAATCATATTTATTGCAACGAATTTTTGTAGATGAAAAATAGTTATCGATACCCAAATTGTTTGGTAGTCTATATGAAATATACTGGTTAAATTTAGCGAATAATCTGATATATTTTTAATTTGCCAAAATTGTAATTGAATATAAGCGTTTAAAAAAAGCATCAATGTATTTTAAGTATTTTTTGTATAAGAAGTATGCTTATTATTTTAAAAAATAAAGCAAATTTTAAAGAATTGTATGAATTTACTAGCACCTAAAATTTTTATCAACGCATAAATTTTGTTTTCGCAATTATTATAGACATTATACTGTTATTACTGTGTGAGCATACACACAGATATATATATATATATATATGTATATATACACACATAACTAAATAAAAACGAAAAATCCGTGCGTATAAGTAAACGTTTACACGCACGCTTCGGAAAACACCTGTTCACTACTAACGAGCGTTATCTTGAGCGTCCACTAGGTTTAGGAGGTGAGGAAGCAGGAGAAGGAGGAAGTGGACAAAGCAAAAGAGTACCGACTAAAAAAGAAAAGTTTAAAAGAGAGTAGGAGGTATAGAGTGAAAGAGAGAAAGAGAGAGAGAGAGAGAGAGAGTCGCTCATTCCCCCGCACATAATGAATTATCAATCGGGTATTACACGTGGCGCGCTGATAATGCGTTGCGAAGTGCCGTCGTGTCTCGCCGTCGCTCGACTACTTTATCTGACGCATTCACTCTCTCTCTCTCTCTCTCACTCTCCCTCTCATTCTCTCGCTTACTTTTTAACTCGCACCCATGTACACATTTACATATACGTTTATTAAAGACATTATACACAACGAGCGCTACGACACCCACACGACAACGAGGTTACCTCGTCGGGTATTACACCACGGGGCAACGTCGTCATCGTCCTCGTGTGCTCTCTTATCCTCTCTCTCTCTCTCTCTCTTATGTTTTCGCCAATTTATCATTGGTCCGCTATGTGTATGTATATGCGTACATTAAATAAATATACGTGTATATATTGATGCGTGAGTACGATATGTATATGCGCAAACAAGGGAGAAAGAATTTTGAATAAATATTTCGGTGATTTATAGTTTTTAAAACCTGTTTGATTTTTTTTTTTTTTTTTTATTCGCATTTTTGTGTGTACTCGTTGCTTTTTTTTTTTTATTTTTCATTTTTTTTTTTTTTTTTTTTTTTTTTTTTTACACAGCTGTAAAATTAGTTCAAACCTCGTGTTTATCGACGAGGTGAGCTTGATTTATTGAAAATTTATTTTCGTACGGAGAAAGTGATTTATCGCGGTACAAATTTCAACCTTATTTTTTCATTTTATTATTATCATTTTTTTTTTTTTCTATTCAATTTTTATCTCATTTTATTTTATGCGCGTTTAGAGCGCATAAAACTTTCGATGCTTTTTGACGCGCGATTGATTTACGCGAAATAATTAAATAAAACGATATACGTTTACATCGATAATATTGATTCAGTAATCGGTGTTTAATTTTTTAATTCATCTATTTTTATACGTTATGCATAAAATTATTTATGGCATACAAAAATTAAACTTATAAATTTTGACGTACGAATCGACTAAATTTACTATCGAGTATAATTTTCATAATTATACAGTAAACGATCTCTTTATCGTTCCGACAAGTTTTACTTCTTTAGCAGTCCTTAGCTTTAGAAAATTAGGATATTGTTAAAATTTAAAGAGTATGGTTGAAAGTCATTACCGCGACTTTAAGCAATGGAAAAATGTTGCGAAAATGCCCTCGTAAAAAGTTAACCAAACGATAAAAACGTTGGAAAAAAATAAAATGTTAAATAGCATCACTTAAATATATGTTAGCGTCAATTTTTAATTTCAAAAGCTTTGATAAAATTAAATATTTTAAAGTTTGATAGTGTTATTAAAAATACATTTTTTATGATTTTTTAATTAAAATTGCGTCGTTCACGGATTAATTGTTTCACATTTCGATGGAGCATTTTGTTATTGTAGTAAAAAATTATTTCGACATTTATTTACCTTTTGTTTCACGTTAGAACCTTGTGTAAATCCGTTGACAAGATTAACTTTACATCAATTTATTATCTCAACGAAAAATAAAAAAAACTCTAAATTTTTTAAAAAATTATTTGAGCGTCAATTAAAGTTTTGTATTTGCGCCGCCTCCGATGCGTTAATAAAAAAAAATTATCGTAATTTTAAATGCGAGTACATATTAAACACGATTAATTAATAAGTCTACAAAACTTGTACGTATCCATCGGAAATGTTCTCTAGCAAGAAGCTTGCAAAAAAAAAATAGAGAAGCTGCAAAATTTTTTTCGTCGTGTGCGTATGTATATACGCGAATGTACGTACATACGTGTATATACATATATAGGTACATACATATATATATATATATACGTATATACGTGCGAAAAAAGAGCAGCGCGCAAGACTCTTTGTATAACGTCAAGATAGAGAGAAAGAAAGAGAGAGAAAAAGAGAGCGAGTAAGCCAACGGCACTTATTGATTCTTACTTTAGCGAGTAGCTGCACGCGTTGTTGCAATATAGCGCATATACATTGGCGTTATCTCGTGTACGTTGGTTTTTTTTCTTCTATTTTTTTTTTTTTTTATTTTTTTTTTTATTTTGCTTCTTTCTCTCATTCTTTCTCTCTCCGTCGTTCTTTCTCTCACTCGCTCATTTTCTTGCTCACGTTTTTTACGCCGTCGCTCGCGCCGCTCAAAAGTGCTGCTAACCGCGCGTGTTACGTATGTACGTACGTACGTATGTGCACTTACACGTTCGAGCTTATACACACATGCGCACGCACGTGTCGCATAGTACGGATGCGTGACCGTAGCGCGAAAGGGCGCATGCGTGCGCGCGCGCACTCGCGTTCGCGTGGCTATCGTACATTATTTTATAAGCTCGCATGTGTGTACGTATGTAGATTGTGTGTACGTAAATGCGAGTATGGCATGTGCGTGTGGGTGTACTTACGTATATACAAAAGCGTTCGTGTGTGCGTACAAAGTTAGAAGGAAGGAGAACTAGAGGGAGATAGAGAGAGAGAGAGAGAGCGGGTAACTCGCACGCATACTCGCGTGTCACATGCATCCGCGAAAGCGAACGACAGAGAGAGAGAGAGAGAGTGCACTCGCGATACTAATTGCGTGCTTCGATTGCCCACTCGATCGTTGCGTCCTAGCGCGCGTGTGTGTACACTGGCGAACAACGCGCTCGCGCGCCCGCGCAACAATGTAAAAAAAAAAAAAAAAAAAAAAAAATAGAAAAAAAATAAAATAAATAAATAATGATAAAGAAAAAGCGAAGCTTGCGCTTCTGGGTATAAACCTATAGACTTGTGTGTACGTGTATGTGTGTTCGATGTTGGTCCCCAAGTTACGTTGCGTATCTTCGTATATCGATTCGAGCTTTATTTCTTTTTTTTCTTTGTCTTTATTTTCTCGTTTTTTCTTTATTATTTTATTTTTGTTCTTCGTTGTTTCGTTCGCTGGTTGTTTTAATGAAATGTGCGAACGGCGCATTTGCATGAAGCGTATTTAATTTGTCGTTTTACTTTTGGAGAAGCGACGAGTGTAATTAGTTACTTTTTATATGCGCACTTAAGAAAATCGCTTTGTAAAAGCTGCGATGTATTTCGATTTGATTACAATTGCAACGAGAGAAATATTTATTTTATGAACTTTGGGACTTTTTTCGCGAAATTAACCAGTCAAATTTGTTTCAAATTGATGTATCTACATAATTTGAGGTATTGTACACAAACTAAAAAGTTTTTTCGTCGAATGACTACATGTATGATTGTGCAAAATACTAAACTAATTAAATATTTATTAAAGGGTTACTAAAAATTGTTACAACCGAATTCTTATCGAACTATCATTTAAATTAGAGAATAATTTAAAAACTGAATTTTGATTACAATTTCGAATCAGCGTAAAAATAAAATTTCCTGATTGTAAATAAATGTCTAATAGAATTATAATGAATCTATTGTAACGAAGATGCATTCGATGAATTGTTTTATCACTGTGTCGCCAATAAAAGTAAAATTATTCATAAAAATACACGCAAAAGCAAGAATTTGTAAAATCTGTCCAAAACAACTGTACAAATCCAAAGACTGCAAGGATATGCTAATTTACAAAGGGTTTTACACATATGTGTATATAAACGCACACGAAAAATAAAAAGAAGTGATAAAGCGACGAGAAAAAAAAAAAAGAAAAGAAAAAAAACGTATTGCCAAGCGTGCGGTTAGGAAACGGCACGGCCGAATGATTACTGCGCTGGTCAGCGTAATGAAAGATGGGGCGAACGTATGAACGTTGTTTATTATGTGCATTTCGCGGGTACTTTATATTTTTTTTTTTTTTTTTCGCAGTCAGATACCGGGAACGAGCTTATGCAACTGTTTAAAAAGGTGTTTCGTGCCAAGGCCTCCTTTTCGTATGAAACAAGACAATAATAATAATAATAAATAAATGAAGAATAAAAAATGTCTTAATCCTTTTTCTCGTTATCCGCGCGTTATCTACGTGGAAAACGCATTATCGTAAACATTTTTCTTTATTTATTTTATTTATTTATTTTTTTTTTCTTTTAAACGATAAACTTGAAAAATTTTGACGAACAATAAAAATATTGTTATACTTTATTTTATCGTCGGCTCTTTCGATGGAAAAAGTTACGTCGAGTTGTCGCATATTAAATTGACTGTGAACGTAATAATTCATCGAAAATAGCGCAGTAAATTTTTTTGTAAATTGTTTTTTAAAATTACTTCTAGTAACTTTTTGACAGGCGAGGGGAAAAAAAAAATATCAACAAATTATCTATTATTCAAGACGGTAAAATGAAAAGTGCAATGAGTCATTGTTGCACGCAACAAAATTACGTTTTTTTTTTTTCTTTTTTTTTTGTTTTTTATGTAACTTTAAGTATTTTAAATATTAAACTAGTTAATGTGGTTTTCAAAAAGTGGCAATTGTTACTTCGAGAAAGTTTTTTTAATGCGAGCACACAACTTTTTATCGAATTTAGCTGTTCTGTCTTTCCGAGAATATTATGACTTATAGATGTTAACAAGTTAAAAGTATAAAATTATATATAAGCAAGGATTCGTGCGTATATAACTTAACAAACACGTCATTATTTTTTTTTCTTTCTTTCAATAGTAAAACAGATTCCAAAACTCATATTTTATTTATATATTTTCGCAAAATCGTGAAAAATAATTGGAACTAGCTTATGCTTACAATCTTATAATGATAGCAATAACGATGAATTTATTGAACAAAATTTTCAACCTCTGATGTAAATATATATTTCATGAACGAAAGAACGACGAGACGGCATAACAATAACCTTATGCACGCGTCGTTCGGTTAAAGAGAAAATGTACGTACGCGTTTTCCAGTACACGAATTAGTTACTTTATAGAGAAAGAGAGAGTCCGAGGCGACATTTGACATCTCGAGGGTAGCGGAGAAAGAGGAAGAGAATTGAAATATGTCACGCAGCGTTCGGTTATACACGCACACAAATCAACGTATACATATACGCATTAATGTGTATGTGTATGTGTATGTGTGTGTGTGTGTGTGTGTGTGAGTCTATGTGTACGCGCGTATAAAAACGTGTGCGCGTTGTTTCTAAATCGTGACCTACCATAACGCGCGCGTGTTCGCTTCCCGTACCGTATACTCTTATGCACCTCAGCGATATATATGTATATATATATATATATACGCGAAGTACACACATCTTATCTATCGATCTGTTGCCAACTAGTCACGGAAGTTGAGTCGTGTCGTTCGTTCTTTGTATAAGTTTCTGGTGGCGGTATTTGTATACGTATATACGTGTGCGCTTAAAATGAGAGAAGGAATAAAAAAGAAAAAAAAAAAAAAAAAAAAAAAATTACGCGGCACACGCGGTTATTATAAGCGCGAAAACGTCGCACGCACGCACGTGTATATATATATATATATATATATATATATACATCGCGCGCAAAATATAATGATATGCACGCGGTACTGTGCGCGAGGTTAAATTGAAAGGAAAAGGTAAGAAATTGAAAAAATAAATCGTTGTAATCTTTGAGTTATACAATAGATCTTGATCGTTGCTCTTTCTTTTCTTTTCTTTTTTTCTTTTTCTTTATTTTTTATTTATTTTTTTTTTGTTTTCTTTTTCTACGTGCGGTTTATCGAGATTCCTTTTTTTTGCGTTATTAATGTATACAAACGATGCGAATTTTGAATGATGTGGTTAGACGAAAGTGATAAAATGTCGAGTGTACACAGTTGGTTCTTTTTTTTTTTTTTTTTTTTGATTATTTGTTAATGGACCACAAGTTTAACGGATTCAATATTATTAAATTTCTCTGAATTATTTTATTATTCATGGATGATTTATACACAAGAATATTATATTACCTATTTCTAAATAATACAATTCATAATGAAATTATGAGAAATTAACATACATGATTGCAAAAAAGAAATATTTAAAAAAAATATTGTACTTTAAGTTTTATAAATAAAATTAATTAATCATTATAAAAAGTTATATTAATAATTATTTTTGTTATTAAATGAAGTCAACAATATTTGGCAAATAATTTAGTTTAGTCGTAACGATCTTGCGATAATTTTTATCAAAAAATTCTACATCGGGCTTATATCCATGGATTTTCGGTAAAACATGTATGTAACGCTGCCGTAACTATTATACTTTCATTATCCGTAGTCACAAAAAAAAAAAAAAAAAAAAAAAAAAAAATGTATAGAGGCAGAAAGAAAAAAAGAATACAGTCATTTCAGTCACTTCATCCGATTACCAATATATTTTTTTTCCGATTTTACTCCTTTTTTTTTTTTTTTCAACACCAAAACTATGCATGGCTTCGCGCGCGCGGTTGTGTACTTCACGCAACATCTATTTTTTTTTTCTTGGTATGAAGAGAGCGGCAAAAAAAAAAAAAAGAAGCGCGCAAAAGACACGGGTTGAAGTATTTTCTCTCTTTCCTTCTCTCTCCCTCTTACTCATTCTCTTTACCTCTTCACCCTTTCTCTTTGTCCTCCTCCGCCTCTCCTCTCTTCCTCTTTCTTCTTCTATCTACCGCGCTGTTACATAAGGTGGCACGGAGAAACGGGCGAGCGAATTATTTATGTGATTTTAGAGGTTTTCTTCGGGTCAATCCGTTTATAACGGCGAAAGAGAAAAAGAGAGCGAGAGTAACAACGAGGGAGGAAGAAAGAGAGAGAACGGCACAGCTTTATCCGAAGTATACGTACGCGAAGCACTTTTCTCTCTCTCTCTCTCTTTCTCTATTTCTACAGTATAAGCGCCGTGTACGCTCGCGCGCATGGCCCTTTGTGTAATCACACCGATCGCGCGGTGTGTTCACTCGTGCATACATATACATGGAAAGATACGCGCGCGTGCACGCGTCGCTTGCGAAGGAAGCTAATTTACGCGAGGGTAGCGCACCGCGATTCTTTTGAATGCGCGCGCGCGCGCGCGACGGATGCTGCGGAGGGATGCTGACGACGCCGATGACGACGATGATCCGAGTAGTAGTCGTCGTCATCGTCCTTTATTTAACCACGAGGACTTGCCTCTTTTTTCTCCCCCTTTATCTGCCTTTCTTTTCTTTATCTCTCTATCTCTATCTCTCTATCTCTTTCTTTCTCTCTCTCTCTCTCTCTCTCTCTCTTTTGTTCGAGTGAGTGCAACGTACTTGTTTACGATTTGAGAGCACTGACGCGATTAATTAGGTGCATTTGCTTATTTAGTCGTCTCTCGTATAATCTCGAGGAGAGGAGACTCGTTGAAAAGAAAATTGATCGAATAAAGGTACGTCAAATATTGTGAAAGTAAACGTCGTACTTTAATTGCCAAGTGGCTTTTATTTATTTATTTATTTATTTTTTTTTTTTTTTACAAGATGAATTAGGTATTTAAATGTGTTATTTATTAGAGGGTTTATTAGAAAGATTTAATCCAGAATTAAATCTATCTTTGTTACATTGATCGTCTTATCAAACATTTTTATCTTAATATTACTTGTATGGTTAATAAAAAAAATTTTTTGTTTGTATAAATATTCATACGATATAAGATTGAAATAAATATTCAAGTGTAATGTTTATAATTTTAGACTTAAAATGATACATTTTAATGAAAGAATACATAAAAAAAAAACACAATAATCATAAATTTAAATAACTTAAACTTTAATGTTAGCTATGGTTGTGATATATATTATGACTTTACCGAAATAATTATAATTTCTTGGTTTATGGAATTTAAATCTTCTAACTCATGCGAATGTCGTTTGTTTTTTTTTTTTTTTTTTTTTTTAAATAAAAATCTTTTAAAGTTATCGCTATAATTAAAAATTATTGGATTACTGTAGATACATAAAATATTTTCTTCATGTTTTAATTTACTTAATCTTTAAAAATCAACGTCGGCTACGACACGAATTTACGATTATTCTTAGACCAAAACTACGAACGGTTTTATAAATTTCGCTAAAACATTTCAACGACGTTTATTTTAATCTCTTTTCAACGCACGAACTTCGCGTGTCCAAGCATAAGTCGCCGTAAGTTGTAATCGCAAATATTGTCTTCGTTTACGCGGAGCGCATTACACGCAACGGGTACGAGACAACGACGAGGAGTCCTTAACGCGAAATTTGTCGCCCATAAACATTTCTCCGGATGCGTTCGAGACCGTGTCCGCTTACGCGTATACGTAACGCTTATACAGAAAACGCGTGCGGTAAGTATTCGCAAATATGCAATTTTATGGATATATCCATAAAGGAGAGACGCTCGAGCGCTTGTATTTATAAACGGCAGCGGCGACGAGAGAGACTCGACGATGTCACACGCACGTGAGAATGCGCTAAAAAGGAGGAGAGAAGAAGAAGAAGAAGAAGAAGAAGAAGAAGAAGAGCGCGGCTAAGTTGTCGAAGTTATTGGAGTCGGAAAAAAAGAGAAGGGAAAAGAAAGATATGGAAAACCCTCGAGGTAAAAATTTACGTAAACACGAAATCGAAACTAAAATAAACGGCCAAGAAAATTGCTGACTCTTTGCGTTTGTATTTATATTGTACGTGTTATGTTTAACGTTTTTCAATAATAAGAACGACGACCATTTGACTTTTTTTTTTTGTTTTTTTTTTTTATTTTTATTTATTTATTTTTTTTCTACTACCTCGCTTCAACTTCGGTTCCCGTAATGAAAATATACGCGTGCGTCAATTAACGTATGCGCGACAGAATGATAAATAATACGTTATTGACATTTAATTACACATTTGCTTTTATATATTTACATTTGATCGATTTTAAACGAATTCGCGAGCGAAAAGATTTTTACGAATTCGATAATTTAACTTGCGTTTAAATACACCGGTAAATCAAACATCAATTTAAGCGATAAAATAAAAATCATGAAAAATTTATCGAGAATGAAAAAAAAAAGGGAAAAAATTTTTTTTTTTTTTTTTTATACCTTTTTGAGCTTTTTTTTTTACGAAATATGTTGCATTACGTTGGGAATATAATTTTGCTTTTCATTAGAAAGTTTCCTGCTATTTCCGCGCTTTTAAAAGTTAAACAAAAATTAATTGTATTTACACGAAGGAAATTCAATTAAAATGATAAATTAAGAATTGGTTAAAAAATTGTTTGAAAATAAAAAAATATTCAAAAATAAAACGCGTATGTGATACAAAATTGAAGATAATGAAAAACACAACAAACAAACCTTTGTTTTACAAAAAAATTTTTGTATTTCATTTTAAAATATTGATTCAAGCGCGAAAAACAAAATATTAAACTTAAGAATGCAATAAAAAAAGAAAAAAAAAAAAAAAAAATAAAGAAAATCGCGAGACCGTAAAACAAGCAATTTGAAAGAAAGATAAACAGCTAGAATACGGAAGCATATATAAGCTTAAAACTTCGCAAGAGATTAGCGCTCGTTAATTGATACGCGTATTACACGATGTTGCGGGGGGGGAGGGAGGGGAAAGAACACATCTCTCTCTACGCGGCTCTATCGCCTTTTACACAGATCCTATAAATGACGAAGCATTCGCGGAACAGTTATAACGTAAACTACTCAGCTATACTCGGGGGAGCGGAGATTTTACGCGATAAGGAACGGATTATCGAGCGCGTGGAAGTCTCGCGGATACCTGGAATACACAGTTTATGTTTGCGAGCGCACGCGCGCATGTGAAAGAGAGAGAGAGAGAGAGAGAGAGAGAGAGAGAGACAGCGTGAGAGAGAAACGAATAAAAAGTGGCTTAAACGAAACACGTGCGATTTTTCTGCGCGTGCACGCGGAAAAACTCGATTTTTAAGCCGTTAATTAATATATGAGTAGTATTCAATGAATGTATTTTGCGTGCAGGCGACTCGACGACGATACGTATGACAACGCAGCGCATAATGTGTGTACAATTAGCTCGTGCGTTTTATGCAACGACTTCGTCTCTATACTTCTTGCCTTACATTTTTCTTATTCTTTTTTTTCTCTCTTACGTCTTTTTTTTTTGTTTTCTTTCCGTCGTCTTTGGAAATTCTCTCGTTTTCATATGCATCTGAGATGTTTTTTTTTCTTTTCTCCTTTTTTTTTTTTTTTTTTTTTTTTTTTTCGTAACGTCGACGCCGTCTTTTTTTTCAAAATTTTTTAATGCCTTTATTGTTCGTTTGCAGCAAAATTGTTTCAAAATAAAATATATTATTTGTGAATGAGATTTTTTTTCGATATCAAAGAAAAATTAATTAAGGTCAATTCGAAAATTAATTCTTATTTTTGTATGTTATGAATGATGTTAAAATTGTGTAAATGTTTCGATTTATTAGAGCCATTGCTAGTTTATACATATTTCAATTTTTTTATGTAACTGATAAATAAATATATGATTTAAAAATTGAACATTTAATATCTAAAAAGAAGTTAACGGAAAAGAATGAAGTTTTAAACAAAAATCTGTTACTTTATAATAATTTACTATATTTTTGGAAAATACAGGCAATCACTTGATGTAGCCGTTAAAATTTTTACATAATACCACTAACATTACATTTAATGTAAATATTAATTCATTAAAAGAAGAAATTATTATCAAGACATTAAATTGTAATTTTACAAGATAATTTATACGTAATCTGAATATTCTCGACGATTATTTGTTAAAAAATCATGTGAGCACTCGGCAACCACTTTTTTTTTATGGATATCTATTTTAAATATTAGAAGATTAGATTTTCAGCTTATCATATGTTAATTTATTATAATATTTCTTATTAATGCATATGCATCCTTTGGTTAAACATTTTTTATCGCGAAAACATTGACTTTGTGTTACATAGTTGCGATACGCGTTTTTTTTTTTTTTTTTTACTTTGGGTGCAATAAAACACACGTAGCTATGATTTTTTTTTTTTGGATTAAAATTATATCATTTTCATAATGAATACTTTTTTTTCTTTTTTTGCAATAAATATTCATGTACGTGAAATGGATCAACTTTTTTTTCTTCTTCTAATTGAGAGAATTTTTTCGACTTTGAGCAATATATACAATAATAAAGTATAAAAAAATGTTAACTAGTGATGATAAATAATTAAAGTTTAAAAAATATTGAGTTATATACGATAACGAAAAATTTAGTCGTTATGAATAAAGAATACAATGTGCGTAACCTTTGATACACGCTATATGCATGATAAATCGTCGACTATATGGCAAAAGTTGTTTGTGCGTTTGATTGTCGGGAGTTGAGAATATGACGTTGCTTTCATTGCCTACAGCGCAATACGAATTTGATTTATTCCGATTTGACAGCTTGCTTTTGTTTAGTCGATTGCTTTCCAGTTTTATCGCTCAGTGAAAAGCGAATTTTCTGATCTTACGGTTATGAGAAAATTGGTCAGCGATGGGATTTGAGGGAGATTATTGTTTATCGAATTTATTTACGTTAAGAATGCTAGTTAAATTTCCATTCTAATTATTTTAATTGCTCTCTATGTTATATTGTTCGCATTATTTTTATATGCTATTACAACAAATTATTTATTATAATTAGAAAGTACTTATTTATTTTCGAAAATTTTAAATAAAGAATTGTAATTAATGAAATAATAAACATAAGAAAATTAAAAAATTAAATTTAGATTTTTATTAATGCGTGTAAGCATTAAAAATTTATTATGTTTTAACGGATTTTGTATTAGAGTTATTTTTAAAAAAAATGACATTACAAAGCAACGAATAAAAAAGTGAAAAAAATTTTATACACGGAAAGTTTTGATTGTTTTGTTACGACTTCAGGATTTCATTGGTTTGTGTACTGGGTTATGCGTGATTGATTTTTTGATTTCAAGCTTTTATAGTAACTGTCCAATTGTCTATTTTTTTTTTTTTTTTTTTTTTTTTAAATTTTTGAGAATGTTTAAATTGAATAAATATTAAATATTTTTTTAGCTACCGTGTAGTTTTATAAAGACGGAATTAAAAAGCGATTAAATTATTTTTATAGAAAATATGGGATACAGATATATGAGATATACATTATTTCTTTATGGTACTTTTATAAATATGCAATGCTAGAAAGATTATTGTGAATTTTAAACAATCATAACAATAAATTGATTGCATTATGAATGTATATTTTACATAAAACACTTTTTGAAATTTATAAAACTTGAAAGATTACTTATAGTTAAGATGTACTAAATATTTAAGATAATTGAAAGAAGAATCAAGATACGTAGCACAGCCATAAAAAGAATTGTCAAAAGGATCAAAAAACAAATTGGTAAGACGTTTAGAAAGCTGATGTTCATATTTGCATTAAAAAAAATATCGCTCAAGTATGTGAAAAGTAATAAAAATAATCGAATAAACTTGTAATCTTATATCGCGTCTTTCATTCTCCGCACTAAAATAATTTCGCCTCATCTTAACTAATAAAAAATGAAATAAAATTATAATTTTATAAATTCAACCGAAGTAAGCAAATACAACCTCGAATTAACCAGGAACGTATAAAGACCCTCTGCCTCTTTCTTTATCTCTTTCTCTCTTCCTTGGTTACGTCGCAGGAGCAGAGATCTCTCCCAACAAAGTATCGGATTTGCACACTTCAATTTAACGCGTCGTCCGTTCACGCGATTGGAAAATCGTGAGACCGAAAATTTACACGCGCTCGCGTACATACAAAAAAGGCCTTTTGAAAGCGCAATGCCGTCAAAGTCTCGTCCTTTTAATGACCGTAACTACTGATACGCACGACGCACCGAGAGAAAGAGAGAGCGTGGATAATCGCTCACGACAAAATTAATCGCTCACTCGCGCAGTATATAAGAAGAAGAAAATTTCGAACTAACGGGTAAGGTTAAGCTAAGGAGCAAAGATTTTTCTTTGAGCGAGTAGCGAGCGATTATTTTTGCGTTAACGGATCAAGTATGCGCGTTGGTCGAGATAAGATGAGGATGAATTGCGAGAATGTCGCGTGTAATAATTTTTTTTTTTCTTCTTTATCTTTACGCGATTTAATTTTAATCGATTTTTTATTTATGGTGTAATAACTGTTTGCTCTTAATGAAATGTTGATTGTACATGTAAAATAAAGCTAAATAATAATTAGCTGCTACAACGAATTAATTGGTACAATTATAAAATAAATCTCCTCCATTTGCGCTAATTGTATTTGGTAAGGTCTTTATACAACGTTTAAAAAAATTAATATAAATATTTTACTTAACGGTAGAGAATCTTTTGTAAGTACGTCATTGGGTTAATATACTTAGATTTTCAGAAAAAAAGAAATATATATATATATATATATATATATATATATATATATATATAAATATATATATATATATATATTAAAAAATGGTAATTAGATTTATAAAAAATAATAAACCATTCATAACATAAAAGTCTTTTCTCAGAAAATCTGCAAAGTAAAATCGTTCAAAAACGAATTTCGCCGCTTTCGATGTCAAGTCTAAGTTATGTGGTACGAGCATAGCTATTGTCGTTAATCAAACTTAAATTTCGAGTCTGGCAAAACAACCGTTAGTAACTAGGACAAAGTCAGTAATGCTTACTTCCACCTTAAACGAGTGCAAGAGTACACGAGGTATAGAGCGAGAAAGAGAAAGAGATGGTGAAAATAAGGGAAGAAGATGAAGGAGGATGGGAGATGGGAGAATGGGTGAAGCGTAGCATATCGCGGTCGAAGAAAGGAACCATTTGGAAACAATTCAAACGGCTGAATCCTCTCTCTCTTTCTCTCTCTCTCTCTCTCCCTCTCTCTCGTGCCAGTCCGCGCCGTTAGTACGTCGACGTGCTATCTTTACAGCTGCGCGTATACCTGTATAAACATTTGTCTGCCAACGGCTCTTATACTCCACGAGACATGTATATATACTTGTATATAAATCGTTAAAGTTATGGGTTTGTAAAATGCTCGGCACGAGCGTTTACGTACTGCGAAAGGACCTCGTAAAAGGTGGAATGGAAGGTTAGTATAGCCCTTCTCTCTCTCTCTCTCTCTCTCTCTCTCTCTTTCTCTCTCTCTCTCTCTCTCTATCGTTCTAGAGAAACTCTTTCTTTCACTCCCACTTACTCTCGGTAGCCCATCCCCTTTTACTTTCTCTCTCGTCGGTGGCTGGAGACTTGGATTTTTTCTCAACCCGTAGTTCCTCGATCTTTTCCTTCTCTATATTAACTAGCCCTTCTCGTTTGTTGTTTAATAACCGGATTTTAAATTTTAAAACGCATTTGATTGCTTTCTCTTGATCTACGCGTTCGTGCGGCGAGAGTTTTCTCGCATTCGAGTTTCATACCGAAGACACGTTTTACATGAATTGACTTTTTTACTTTCGCGAATTGTTTTATTACCGATTAATTATGTGATGAATTGTTACGAGTTTGTTATATTATAACATTTATTAAACGTTTTCCATTTTGTCTAATTTTTCTTATTTAATAAAGAATTAAAGAACAATATACCATGTTCAATTTAATTTCTAAATAAAAGTAAAGAACAAAAAAATTTGTTATAGCGAAATAAAATATAACTTAAATCATTTTGCATATCGTTTGCAGGTAAATCCAATATAATGGAAAATTTTTTATAATCATTTTTTACAAATACATCAATATTACAAATTATTAATATTTACATGAATTAATTAAAAATATCAATTACAAAAAATTTAATTCCTATCGATAATCATTTGATGCGATTAAAATATAACTATTGTCTTTTTATATATCTCAATTTGTCGATAAACCATTTTTTATTTAATTACCGTATCGTACTTGTTAATTTAAATCTTTCACTTTTTATTTCATGCATGAAATTATTACCGTTTTTATTGAATTAAAAATGATACATTAAATTATTTTAAAATTAATCCCAGTAAATAAATTTTTTATATCGCTCTCTTTTTTGATAAATTTTAAAGATGATATTAAACTTTATCGATTTATATGCGAATAAAATTTTGATATTTTTTCACAGTTAAAATGATGTCAAAATTCATCATTACCACAAAGTCACAATACTTTTGAACGTTTTATTTTCACTTACTCCCTCAACGAGTTCAAAGAAAAGCAAATCGATAAAAAGCGCAATTCGAAGAGCAGCCCATTAATATCATTTTAAGACAATCGAAACAATATACCCATTAATTCTTCCCTTTTATTTTCTTCTCAAAAAAAAAAAAAAAAAACTCTTCTTTTCCTTCTTTCTTACTTTCCCATATTCCATCGATTTTCTCTTTGTTCCATCAACCAAGTCCATATCCACATGCACTGGAGCGCGCGTGTATACACACTTTTCTCTCTTTATCTCACTCGTTAGTTTTCGTCCGTCGCACCTCCACCTCCGCGCGACTGCGTTACCTTTTTTTCTTGCTCGCGCGGCATACGCCCAAGAGACAGAGAGAGAGAGAGAGTGGATATAAGGTCGTCGTACTTGGGGGATTTTTCGCGTCGATTTCCGTGGACGAGAAAAAGAGAGAGAGAGAGAGATGCAGTCGTGGAAAGAGAAGGAAAAAGAAGGTATAAGAGATGTGTGTCCAAATACATAGACGTAGACGCACACGCGTCGCGTCGTTAGTCGTTGCTCTTAACGACAGATGGCTGGGTCTTGTTGCCCCGACCGTCGACTACCCCACCTACACTCGCGAGAAAACGAACGAAAAAGAGAAAGAGCCCGAGAGAAACAAAATCTTCAAGCTAAATAAAACGAGATAGAAAGAGAGAGAGAGAGTTAGGATGTATGTATAAGTAAGCGAGATAAATAAAAGACATAATAGACAGGGAGAGAGAGAGAGAGAGAGAGAGAGAGAGAGAAAGCGAGAGCAAGTTAGGACGCGAAAGTCAACGACGGTGAATTACGACGCGCGCTTTGTAAATTGACGCGCGTAAGTTTGACGCGACCGAATATGACGGAACGTCTAATGAGGCGGATGTTAAAGAGCCTCTTAAATTTTATTTCCATGGACTTGGGTGGGTCTCGCCCGGGATTTCGAATAGTTCGGCCTATTAAAGTACTATTATTTACGACAACGAGTTCATGCTTTTTATTTGACGATGATTGACAATTTTTAAATTCACACGTTGATGGATGAATGTGGAAGAGATCCTTATTTGTTTATTAATTTTATATATTCACTTAATTTATAATTAGTTATAAAAAAAATTTTATTATTATTATTTTTTAATGAAATTTCAGTGTTTATAAGATTATCTGCGTTTATTTCAATAAAATTCGCTTACTTTAAGTTAATTTTGAGCGATTGTAATGTGATAACTAGATGTTTTTATTTTTGGTTTGTTACTTATTAAGTTTTAGATATATTTTTTTACAGTAAGTAAAATCAAAAATTTATTACGTCTTTAAATTTAACAGCAAGTGATCCAGAAATTTTTTTTTCAAATTTAATCAAAATGAATATCGTTTTTAAAAGACTTCTTTTTAATATAGTAAATATAGAAATTTAAATACTTAAATGTGTTGATTTTAAAATAGATATAAAATATAAGATTATTCTGAAGATGAAATTGAATTCGTATATAAATCTGTTTATATGCGAATAAAACAAAAAGAGTTTAAATTAGGGATACGCTGGTCTAACCAAGTACGGGCTTTATCTACTTCCGCGAGTATCACATATCATTGAATATATAATGCAACACAACTAGATAAATTTAAGTTAAACAATATAAGTTACAGTCGTTTTTCTGGCATAATGAAATGTTGTTGGCAGTCTAATCAAAATCTCAATATCTACTGTGATATTTTGCTTGTACCAACAAAGTTTTATTTGGCACGGATTGTTGTATTTTTATTTGAGCGTTAAGTATAATGCGAACGCATTAAAATGTATTTTTCTTATTTTTGTCAATTTGGCTAATCAATCTTATTATTTTAAGAAACTAGATGGTTATATTCGTACGTTTTTTTTTTTTTTTTTTTAAGGTTTTATTACAATGTATTCGTAAATTGATTGTAAAATCTGAAAAATGTCATTTGTTAGTTAAGATAGTTGAAGAAAAATTCCTAAATTCACTTAGAATCGCAATTCGCAAAACGTAAAGTTTAAATCGTGGATAACACCCAACGACCCAAGATTTAATCTGAAGAAGAGAAAAGAAAATAAAAGTAAATCGTTTAACGAGTTCGTTTTCAGAAAGTTTTCGCAGTCACCTTCGAAGCTCCTTCACGAGTAACTTTTCTTCATCCGCGGTCAAACTTATAACACTCATTCGAAGCTGTTCGCGTTTCTTGCAAAGTATCGGTTTAACCGACTAGTGCGGCGGACCTTTAAGTTTGCGCCGCGAACGCCGCGTGGTCGGCAATAAAAGGTCCTTTCGCTCGTCGAAAACGGAAGAAAGAAGAAAAAGAGAGCCCTTTCCTCTCTCTCTCTCTCTCTCTCTCTCTTTCTTTTATAAAGAGCGGAAAGAGGTAATGACTACTAAACGCGTCGGCGGCGCAATAAAAACGTATTTAAGAAAAATCCATTGCTCTATCCCTCTTTCTCTCTGGCTCGCGAGACAGAGAAGACAGAAAAGACGCGAGTCAAAAAGGAAAAAAAAAAAAGGTAAGTCAAAAGCAGAATGTGGCGGAAGAAAAAAAAGGAATGCGAAGCAGCGAGGAAGGCGGTAACTTTTCATCGCGACGGATCGATTTTAATCTCGATAAATAGAAAAAAGTTTACACAGCGACGGGGAAAATACACAAAGGGCAAGAGTAAACGAAAGAGAAAGGACCAGAAGCCAAATAAAAAATGGAAGAAAAAGGTAAAAAGTAACGAGAAAGAGAGAAATAATGGAAGAAAGGTGCCGGAGAGATACAAGCCGCGATTTCGCATATCGCGTCGCGAGGTTAAAAATAAATATTAAAAATATATTTCGACATGTGCGCTCGCTTATATGTATGTATATATATATATATATATATATATATATATATATATATATATATATATATATCTATATATATCTATATCTATATCTATATCTATATCCCGTAGGCGCATATGCTCCAATAAAGAGTCAAACATTGCAATCCATGCCTCGCTCTCTGTCGTATCGTTTTTTCTCTCTCTCTCTCTCTCTCTCTCTTTCTCTCTCGCTCCTTTTTTTTATTTTACGTCTCTTACTCGTTGTGTTTTATTTTTCCCTCTTTTGCTCACTCTTTCGCCCATCGCTCGTTGTTGTTGTTGTTGTTGCTGTTTTTTTTTTTTTAAATCTTTTTTTTTTTTATCTTCTTTTTTTTTCGAGCTTTTAATTGAAAAATCACAGGGGGAGGATATAGGGTAGGAATAACGCGAGGGCGAGTTCAACGGGTGGAATAACTTTTCGGCGATCGGTCGCGTACTCACGTGTAGAGGGGTAAAAGCAATCGGGCGGGACGCTTCGATGAAGCGACGCGAGGTGCGCGTCGCGATGCGATGGCCGCGTGATTGGCGCTTCAATTGAATGTGAAAATGAAGACTCTTTCTCTTTCTCTCTCTCTCTCTCTCTCTCTCTCTCTCTCTGCTCTCTTTCGCTCTTTTGCTTTATCATTTACAAAAATATGGCGCCGAGAGCGGAGGTAGGGAAAAGAAAAATTTTTCGCGTAGTTAATGGAATGAGCGCGAGAAGGGTTTTTAGTTCCGATTGTGATATATAACGCGCGATATTTCATTTTCGATGGGATTTTCATCATTGTGCGCGAGAGCTCGTCCCCGGATCGATTTTGCGTATCGGTTATTAATTTTATGGAGTTGTCATCTTTTGTGCATTTATTGTGACTGTCATGGGAGATAAAAGAGATCAAATGAAACGCAAGCGATGAGAGATTGGTCTAATTCAATGCGAAAAGCAATAATGTT
Organism: Chalcis sispes; assembly: GCA_949987625.1. NCBI lineage: Eukaryota > Metazoa > Arthropoda > Insecta > Hymenoptera > Chalcididae > Chalcis > Chalcis sispes. The sequence goes on from OX465094.1 coordinate 74,634,179, forward strand.
ATATTTTCGTGTTGTACTTGTTACGCAATATTAATTTTGTGATGCAGATGAAATTGAAATAAAATTCATAACAAGAATAATATTTTCAATTTTTCTCATCTCTTGTCATTGTTACACGATAAGTCAATTTGAGATGTATATCGTAAATAACATTTACAAATTAATGATAATTTTAATCGTGATAATATTTTAAAAATATATTTTTACAATTATTATGAAAATTTTATCAAATCATCAAGAATAGAAAAATTCAAAAAAGTTGATATTTGTTAAATTTAATAAAAAAGATTTACTCAGAATCATAACAATATAAAATATTGAATTATTCTTATACAATATTTACAATAAAAATGTGTATTATTTAATTTTCAATGATTCAAATAACATTTTAACAAGTTTCAATAAATTTAATCGCATTGCTTTAATTTAATGATGTCAACCTCATCGTATATTTAAAATAATCAAATTCTTTATAAATTTAAACATTTATAAAACGCATTAATGTTATGTTAAAATTATAATAATCTAATGGAAGATTTCATTATCCTAATTTTATTAATTTAATTAATCTTTGAAATTTATAAAATCTCTTATCCCTAAATTATTTTAAATATTTTATTTTATTTTATTTTTAAATCTCAAAATAGAAATCACAAAATTTTCACCAATCAAAGAAAAAGAAAAGACAGTAATCATAACTCAGTCTTGAAACTCTCTCGATACACTCGTACGCACAAAAAAAAAAATCAAACGAACATGGGAAAAGAAAAAAAGGCGCGGAAACACAAAACGAAAGAAAAAAATGAGGCAAAAAAGAAAAAAAAAAAGAATAAATCCGAGGTAGTATATAACGAGCGCGTGCGAAGAATGCAAAATAATTGTTTTCCGGAGCAGAGCCGAGTAAGAGTGAGTGAGCGAGTGGGTGAGTGAGAGAGAGAGAGAGAGAGAGATAAAACGAAAGAACGATCGCTTTCTAAAAGGCTCGAGATCCGTGGCTGCTACCACTGGTTCTGTTGGTGTTACGGTGCAGCAACACATCAGAGAGAGAGAGAGAGAGAAAGAGAGAGAAAGAAAAAGAGTCTCGGCAGTCAGTGAATCTCTCTCTCTCTCTCTCTCTCTCTTCCTCTGCTTCTCAAGCGCGAGCTTTCCGCGATTTGACGCGTAACGACCATTAAATATACGCGTACGTGCGCATATGCGTGCGGGAGAGAGCGCGGACCGTTAAACGTCGAGAGCGTGGGTGCAAGAGAGAGAGAGAGAAAGAGAAAGAGAGAAAGAGAGAGAGAGAGAGAGACAGAGTGGGCGCGCGACCTTCGCGAAACGTCAAACGTCTATGTTGTGCGCGCGCGTGCAAACAAGCAGTGCCGTAGCCGCGATTTCGAGATGCCTGAGGATGCTTCAGTTTTTTATTTTTTTTTTTCTTTTCCTTTGTTTTTTCATGATGCTGATGAGCGATTAGTTGTAGAGAGAATGGTTGATTAGTTTAATTTACTAGTTTTCGGGAATTTTATTAAAGTTTTAATCAATAAATTATAGAATAATTAGTTATAGAAAATTAAATGGTTAATTAGTTGCTAATTTAAACTTTTATGCAAAAAATTAATTTTATTGATGATGCAACAAGAACAATTTTCAGCTTTCTTTATTTTTGTATTAAAAATCATATTAATATTATGTTTTATATTAAAATTTTTTTTTATATAATAGTAACCATTGAAGTTTTTCGAAAAACCATAACACTTAAGAAAAGAATATTTGCAGATACACACTACGTTAAAGATTAATAAAAGTGTAAGAGGCAATATTATTTGATTTCTCCAAAACTTATTCGATATCAATTTTCTCCACATTAAAGCTTTTTCTCATAAATATTTGCCACAGTTACTTGTACATTTAAAATAAAGAAACGTTTAAATATTTCCTATTTACGAAATAATTACATCATAATATCATTTAATTAAAATTTTTGATGCTTCATAAACTATTAAGCCTATAATTTTGTGAAATAATCATTGTATTGAAAAATGAATTCGTTATTATTTCTACTCTGCGAGACAAATTATAAATTGTACGATGTCTTACACAACGCGTCCTTTATCTACTATTTAGACATTTAGACGTCGCTTATTTATTTTACGTTAAAGAATACTTTAATTACAATATAAATAAATTTGAGCGACGCTTTTCAAGTAATAATTTTGTGACTGTTTATAACTATTAAAAAGTAATTATAAAGAATGTTTAAATTATTAAAAATTTCTCTTAAAATCCTTTAATTTCCGGGTATTTTATTACATTTTTTTACGTATACTATTAAATGACCCTCAATTTAATAACAAAAGTAACGGTTTTATAGAGTATAAATAACAATAAAGTTAAACGATACGTGATGAAATTGCGAAAAATAAACTTTGATTAAACGCGCATTATTTTTATTCTCTTAAGCGAATTACTTATTATATATTTTATCTCATCTTTAAACAAAGCTCTCGCTACAATACCGCGGTATATTTAGTTCCTTTGCAATTTTTCCTTCTAATTGTGCCGTTTTATAAAAGAGCTAAATTTACATATCATTTGTCAAGTCCAACGATCGACGATACATGCGTATACGGATCGGTAAAAAAAAATACTAAAACGGAAAAACAAAAATTAAAGGCAAAACAGAAATAAGAAAAGGAGAAAAATAAAAGTAACGGACAAGAAAGACGAGTAAATGCGAGACGCAACGCACAAAGCACAAGGAAAACTCGCTCCGACACACACACACACACACACACGCTACACTTGGACGAATTCGTTTTTCTCTCTTAGCCCATGCTAATATACAGCAGAAGCAGAGTCGGTACACAACCGCGCGCCGCACGTGTGATGAAGAAACCGCGCGCACATGCTTATACGCACGAACAGACGCGCGGAACAAAAACGCGGCGCGGCGCGCATGCACGAGGCAGCGTTCAGTTGGCGGACATTCGTTGCGAGCTTTTCTCTCTCTCTCTCTCTCTCTTTCTGCCTATCTTACTCTCTTGCTTTTGATAGCGGAGGAAACGCGCGGGAAAACGTTCCATCTTGCTCTTACACGTATGCGTATAAAGTGTGTGTGTGTGTGTGTGTGTGTGTATGTGTGTGTGTGCGCATGTGTGCATGTACATGTATGTGTGCGTTTAAGCGAACTCGCCCCCTCGGCGACTTGTCATCCTCAGTTTCGTTTCGTTCCGACGTTACCCCGCCACTACGAATTGCTGCTACGTCCGCTTGTGCGTAGACTTTTCGTGCTCGATGTAAAGTTGGAAAACTATATAGCTTTTTTTATTACTTTTTTTTCTCTCTTTTTTTTTCCATTTTCTAAATGCCGAAGAGAAAGTTTTTTCCATACGTTTAAGATGACCACTTTAAATGGCACGCGAACCTCTCGATTAATCGATATTACGGACGGTGGACTTTAACTTATTGGTTACATCAACGAGGAAACGATTAAATAATTCGACGTGTATCCTATCGATAATCAAAGTCGAGCGCAAATGCATTTTATTAGATACAGATGACTAATTGGGTGATTTGAAAATGTTTTAAAAATTATTTTATTGCTTTTCAATGTTTTATCAATATTTGGGTAACAAATATATAAGATTTTTTTTAATTTTGAATTTTAACCATTCGAATCTAACATTTTTTATCGCACTTTATTAATTAATAATGCTATATGAAATTAATGAAAATTTATTATATAAATATTTTATTGCAATACACCAATGTTAATGCATTTTTAAAAGAACAATAGTTGCATTTATGAGATCGACATTATTTATGAATTTAGTTGGTTAATGTATAGTACAATGACATAAATAGTCTACTTATTAAAATATCATTATGTAAGCATTATAAAAAAGTATAATTTTTTTGACCTTTGTTTTTAAAAAATTATCTACGCTGTATAAATGTAAAGCACAAAGTTTTAAGAACATTCTGTCTGAAATAATAAAAAAAACTTTATGCTTGTGCGTTACTAAAGTTTAAAAAAATGCCAAAGTCTATAGCAGAATGTTCTAAGTTTAATTTCCAAGTATCCAAAAATAATCGATTCGTTGTCGAGAACTAATTCTGTAGCTCAAAATTTCTATTAATTATTGAATGTATTTAATTTGATTCATTGTTACACAGATACTTGAGTGACGAAAAATATCTATTTAAGTTGTTTTATAAAATATTTAAATAATTGTTTTATAAAACTTACGTCATCAATGTTTTCATTGCGTTAATTTTTAAAAATACCGTTGAAACATTGTTATCGCTATGAATTTAATATTTGCTTCTAATTAATTTCTCATATTGTAATTTATAAATTATTGCAGCTTTAATTGTATTCATTTATTTGAAAAAAAAAAAAAAAAAAAAAAAAAAAAAAAAAAAAAAAAAATATATATATATATATATATATATATATATATATATATATATATATATATATATAGATATTTTTATTTGTAATATTGATCGTAATGCGTAGGCAAGAATGGATTGAAGATTAATCATTAATTACTGATTTTTAAACAAAATTATCAATTTTTCAAATAATTTAAATCCCATATCTTGAATTAATAACGAAATTTATTAACTAACAAAATTCGTTTTAATATTATCTAATCATGACGCATAGAAATAAATTCACAGACGTATAAATCTTATTATTGAAAATTTCATAAATTTAGGGTACGAAAAGGAAATGGTTTTTTTCATGTATAATATTTATCTCGGTAAAGTGATACATAAAAAAATTTATACTTTTTATAAAAGACTTTTTCCGAAATAGACTTTAGCGAAATCAATGTTATTCGCGATAAGAAAAAGATAATACGTATAAAAAGAATTATATAGCGATCGAATGTCCCATATCTAAGTTACTGCGTGAGTTCATTTCGTTTATGTACAACGAGTAATAAGACCGCGATTGAACTTAAACGTATTAGATGAAAATTAAAGTATTATCCAGTAGCGTTAAATTTTTAAGTGTATGCAATTTTTTCTCCGACAAAATATCGAATGTTCAAGCGTATATTATCGTATAATATTTTCGTTTGTAAATCATGAATGTTATTATAATATATATTTGATTTTGGTCGGAATAACAATTCTTTCATGAAGCATGGCGCAAACGTAAAACGTAAATAAAGTAACATCTCACCTGTAATCTTCTCAAAACCATACACTCGACGAGAGTAAGCCGAAGAAAAGCTCCAAGTATCACTTCGTTGCCGTCCAAACTTCTCATCCTCGGATCTTAAAAAATGACAATTCAACGGACAAAATCAGCACTTCGTTTCGTTCTCGTTCATCATGGTTTATCATGAATTTAACAATTTACAGTACAGTTATCGGCTAACGACGATCGTTAGAAAAGAAAGAAAAAAAAAAAAAAATAGATGGTAATAAGAAAAAAAGATAACTAAAACTAGATCGCGATCAAAAGAGAAAAGGATATTCGCGTAGGGTGACAAGTGCGCTTTAAAGAGTAGATGTAAAAACAGAGAGAAAAACAGAGCGTTAAAAAGAAGCACAACGGAGGAACAAAAAAAGGTAGATGAGAGGGGGAGAGACGCGAGAAGTTTCGAAGTAATCGGTAAGCTTTTGGCTCGACGCTTATTCTCACGCCGCGAAAATATACGCGCCGTCGCTTTTCCTATATATTTCGGCACGCGCTTGCTATTTCGCGCTTCTCTTCTCTCTCTCTCTCTCTCTCTTTCTCGTACACATACACGAATAATACGCACGAGTATAGCAATATATACGTTTGCTTATATGTATACATACGCGTGTAAAAGGCGAAGCAGGAAAAACGGAATTGCGTGCAACGAGACGTCTGCCAAAATGCGCACCGCGCATGGACGCAAGGTCACACACACACGCACACACACACACACACACACACATATACTTAGCTTTAGAAATTCATATTTACTAATCTTTATGTTTTCTTTCTCTCTTTCTTCCTTATTCTCCCACGCGTTCATATTATTTTTTTTCCTTCTACGAGATATCTGTTCTTTATTGATCGCTCGATTTTTTAAAACGACTAAGAAACAAAGACGATCAGCTGTTTGTTTATTTTGTTGATTTTTTTTTTTTTTTTTCTTTTTTTTTTTTGTAATTTTTGTTTCGTCACGGAGTTCGCAAAATTCGATGAATGAATTTAATTCAATGAATGATTTGATCGTATAGCACGACGTGAATCGTTAACGACGATGATTTATCAAATTTATGATTATTTAACACTCTTTTGCGTATCGTTTTTCTTTTTCGAAAATTTAAATCTTAATAAATTCGTTCGTAGTTGTCAGTTATTAGTTTTGTGTAATACTTTGTATATACTAAACCATAAAATTTAATAATTACTTAAATTGACGATACAAAAAAAAATATATATAGATATATTTATTTTTAAAAAACGTAAGAAACTGAGTATTGGTAACTGTAAATTGGAAAACTAGGTATTTTTCATTTTTGCAAAAATATTTGATAAAACAGCATCGCGAATGATAATTTTCTTTGTTCGCATAAGTAAACTGTATCTCATACTAATTTAAGTTCGATTGATAATTTATTTACGTTATTGGCTAAGGAGCCAATTCATAATTTACGTTAAATATAAATTGCAATGAAAAAATAAAAGATTGAAGTATGGTAAATTAAATGATATTTTAACGAGCAATAGAATGTTAAATGATCAACTTTAAATTTCTGATTACGCTATCGTTTACGTAATAAGTCTTTTTTTTTTTTTTTAATTATTCGAAACTATTTTTCCGTAAATTATTTTTACGACTCGCTCGGCAAAATAATGCACGTAAAATAAAGCTGAATTTTAACGTTTTCTTGTTCGAGCACGTAACTCTCTTCGTACTCTCACTTATACGCATTTTCGTCAAAACGAAAGATAATAAAGAAAATTAAAGTAAAAACTAAACGACGAATAAGAATAACAAAAAAAAAAAAAAAAAAAAATTAAACGCGTGCTTCTCGTCCTCGTCCTCGTCCTCGTCCTTGTCGAAAATAAAATATTGCCATCTGTTTGCTAACACGAGCGCATCTTGTTACTTTTAAATGTTCTTTTTTTTTTTTTTTTTCAAATTATATTTATACTTTACTTCGTAACTATTTTTGCGATGGTGTACTTTTGAAAAATATATTAAATTAATTATGATGCTAATTTTTTCGCATGCGACACTGTTAACGTTATTTTTTTAAATAATTTCGAAGTAATAACACTGTCGAGTTGTTTTGAACTTTTAACAAAAAATTATACGTATTTAATTTTTAATTTTTAAGAATACATTTTAAGTAGCTTAAAATATATATTTTTAAGGTTATGTAATTCAATATGTAAAAAATTATGCAATGCGAAATAACTATTGTACATAAATAAATAAAATATACGATGCATTCGTTCAATAATAATAAAAACTTATTGGATAAAATTCGAATGAGATTAATTTTAAATAAGGTTTTATTCACGATATAAATAATTTTTATAATAATTGATCTTACCAACACTTTGATACATAAAATCCATGAAAAACACTACATTAACGGGATAATAAGATAAGACAACAAAAGTATTAGCGAAAGTATTCACATCACATCGTTAAAAAAAATTATCGTTTCCACTAATCTTTACTACTTATGTCAAATCAAATTTGTTTGAAATTGCACACATTTGACGCAGAAAATATCGGTATCGTTATCTAACCGTTCCAATAATTCTTATCTCACGCGTAATACCGGTTTCAAAAAAAAAAAAAAAAAAAAAAAAAAAGAAGAAAAAGAAGTTTCATGTATACAATTGCAATCAAGCGAGGTTTTTTTCAACTTTACGTCAAATTTAAAAAAACTCGGTTCACCATCGGTACGATATTCGACATGCGCACATAAAGTTAATGATAGCTACAACATGAAAAAAAAAAAATAATAAATAAATAAATAAATAAATAACGAAACGGAATAAAGAAAAAAAAAGAAAAAAACAGGCAACGATTAAAAAAAATCAAAGAAATTACGCGAAGAAAAAAGGAAAAGCCGCGCGTCGCAGCAGCGGTACTCGCGATTGTACATAGTGTGAGAGGGAGAGAGAGAGAGAGAGAGAGAGAAGGAAGGGGTGACGTCGGCGCGAGATCCTCGTCGTCCATCACTGATTTTCACGTGTTTCGGTGCGTGACGCGCGCGCGTTCGTTCGCACGCGCGGCAACTACTCGTTGCTGCTGCTGCTGTTGCGTCGCTGTGCATTGCTGCGATCTGAACCATCAAAAATCATCGACGACGATGATTTTCAGTGGATTCGATGATCCAGCGCACCGTCGGATACCGCTTTTACGCGCGCGCACACACACACGACGTGTGTGTCACATGGCCGACGAGGAATAACACCGGGATGTAACAATCGAACCGGATAAACTGTCGCGTCACGCGTTATGTGTTTCTTTTTATGGAAAATCCCACGCACTTAATACGCGCTCGCGTACGTATATGTGTTAAAAAAAAAAAAAAAAAAAAAAAAAAACAAAAAAAAAAACAAGTCACGGAGAAGAAGAGTCTCAAATTGTATAACAATTAACGACGATGTCACAAGAGAGAAGCGAGTTCCTTCGTTTTACTTTACACCGATTTATTATCATTGTGCATCACTCCACTCTTTTATTTCGTGTCTTTCACTTTTTTCTTTTAAATATTCATTCGTTTTTTAATTTTTTTTTTTTAGAATAACAATCCCTGCACGATTGACACGTACCGTTGCACACTGACGAACGTTTATATACGAAAAATCCACACGCAAAATAAACCGGGACAGAGTTATTCAGCGGTTAGGTTCACTGTTTTTTTTTTTTCTTTTTCGTTCAACGCCGATCACCGATGCATTTTTGTTTGTTTTCCAGCATAAAGTCAAAAGAGTCTCGTACGGGTTCTTCTGTTCACCAAATCCATTAAGATCTTTCTCCCAATTTCTTCCGTTAGTAGCTATCTCGATAGATCGTGCGAAATGCACGTCGCATTTCGCACTCTTTATCTCTCTTTTTCTCTCACTGTTTATCTCTCTTTTTCTCTCACTCTTTATCTCTCTCTCTCTCTCTCTCTCTCTCTTTCTCTCTCTTTCTCTATTTTTTTCTTGCTCTCAATCTCTTTCGTTCGGCGAACGTTCTTGAACGTGAAAATGACATTGTCAATTTTCGCGTGCGCGCTCTTTAAAAATAGAGCTCTCGGCAGTAAGCGTCGTCGTGTGTTCTCAGCCAAGTGGTGCGCTGAGTCCTCTCTATTTTTCTCTCTTTCATAGCGGGCCTGCACGAGCCGAACGATGGTTTCTTACGCGGAGATATTCTTCGTCGTCGTCGTCGTCGTCGTCTCGCGTTAATACCCTCCTCCTCGACGTCGTCGTCGATGGTGAACGCGATGGTACACGCGCTCGCTCGCGCGCGCCTCTTTGCGTTTTCCGACACTCAGCGTGACGAGCACATACACTCCGTAAAAAAAATGAGAAAGAAACAAAAAAAAAAAAAAAATAAACAAATTTAAAATAACGACGAGGAAAAAAATTGTAAAAGAGAATAAATTAACCGACAAAGGGTTAACTTGGTTTTTAGTGGTGACACCGAAAACTTTTGGTGAAGTTACACGCGAAAAGCCAAGGTGACACACGATGATAATATGGGTGACACACAGACCGACGGTATAAAGAAGAGGTGCGAAGATAGCGAAAAATGATGAAGTATATGAGATACGAGAAAAACGAGCGAAAAAGCGCGAGTGCGTGGGTGCTTAGAGAAGAAAAGAAGAAAAGGAAAATTAGATTTAAAAAATTTATAATACTGCGAATAGTCTCTCTCTCTCTCTCTCTCTCTCTCTCTCTCTTTCTCTCATTCTTCCTTTCTCTTTCTTTCTCTCTTTATCTAATTCTTTCTTTAAATTAATCGTCGTCATTTACCTTGCTACATGTAAAACGAATGATTTTTAGGAGAGCCCGGCCTGGAATTTATATATTATACGTGTGTATGTTGAACAGAGGAAAAAACGCGTGTGTAAGTGAGTGTGTATGTATGTAAGTGTGTGTGTGTGTGTGTGTAAGTGTAAGCGTGTGTAGTCGTAAGAGATGAGCAGCCAATGAGCGTGTGTTTATGTGCGCGCGTGTGTACTTGTGTGTGTGTGTGTGTCTGTGTATGTGAGGGGGAGGTGTGTGTACGTGTGTCAGTGTATGTGTGTTTGTGTGTGTAGGTGTGTGTGAGTGTATGTTTATATCGTTCGAAAAAGGCGAGGGGGGTGTTACGAAAGGCTCGCCTCGAACCGGCCCACAGTGACGTCGCCGGCCTACTGTCGAGGAGCTCTTCGGGCGCTCGCCTCCTCGGCCCCGCGGTCAACTAACCTACCGTGCGCGGCCGAACTTTACCGAGCGGGCGAATCAATCGGCTCGGCGCGCGGCGGCTCCGCGGCGGCAACGACGACGGCGGCGCGCAACCAGCGGCGGTGGCGGTGGCGGCGCGCTCGCTCGCTCGCTTACTCTCCGGTATATACCCGCGACGTATATACGTACACACACACACACATATATATATATATATATATGCACATATGTATAGCTAACCCTCCCGCGTTCGCACGCGCGTGCAACTTCGCTTAAACTCGCTCGCGCGTTTATCCGTGAACGCTCGCTCGCTCGCGCGCGCGCGCGCGATTGTACAAATGGATGAGACGTCGTCGTAGCGCGAATTTGCGCGCGTTTTTAATTTAACGCCGGCGATGACTTTCGATGAAAGACTCGAAGGGCGACTTATTTTTTTCTTTTCGTATTTCTTATCCGAGGAACAATTGTTACTGTAGATACGTTATGCATGTTGAATTTAAAATTTAACGATGGCTTGTAAATTAATACGACGAAAATAAATAAAATCGATAGATTATTAGGTATCGTTTATATTTTAATTAAAAAATTAAATTTTTTTTTATAACGTTGCACAATACTGTCGATTTATAGAGAAGATATATACATACTTAATTGAATTAGAGGTTCATAGTTTTTTTTTAAAGTTACAATTTTGAAAAGAATAATGGCATTTTATGAGAATTTTTTAAAACGGTAATGTATATTGATCGAAAATAATAAAAGCACATATACTTATCAAAATTTGATTTTCAATATCTAGCGAAAGCAATTGGTTACCAAATTTATCTAAGTTAAAAACAAAAAAAAATGTCACGATACTTCTCCGTACGGAGTAAGAGTTGAACAAATCGCACTACCCACACAAGAATTTTCGTCACAATGAAATATAATTCAAATTCTAGTACGCACACATGCCCACTCGCACAGATACGCACAGCAGCAAAAAACAAAATTGACAAAACGCAGAAGGAATCAAAAAAAAAAAAAAAAAAAAGGCGCAGTTAAAGTAAAAATGGAGAAAACAAAAAAAAAAAAAAAAAAAATTGAGAATTAAAATCGTTCGGATCGATATCTAGCCAACAAAAACACTAGTAGATTCGTCTGGATCGTACCTACACAAGAACTCACGGCGTGCACGGTGTAGTCAGGTGTGAAGCGTTCGCGCGCGGCGCGCACCTCCGCGAATATACGTACGTGTAATACCGATACCTATTCGAGTCTCGGAATGAACAGAGAAAGAGAGAGAGAGAGAAAGAGAAAGAGAGAGAAGAATAGTGGGAGAAAGAGAAAGAGAGAGGGAAAGACGTGCGGACGCACGCGCCGCTGCAGTCGACGACGCACACACTACGCAAGCGCTAGACAGAGACGGAGGTAGGAGGCTAGAAGTTCGAAGAGTGGGGGAAGATCACGAGAGAGAAAGAGTGGGATTACAAGAGAAGAAAGGAGAGAAAAAGAGAGAGAGAGAGAGGGAGAGTGTGCGTGAAATAGGGAAAGGGAGCGGGGAGTAGTTTAAGTTTTCAAAACGTTTCCGAGGGGGTGGAATGCCGTGTTTTTTTTTTTTTTTTTTTTGCTTTCGTTATTTAGGGAAGGGATGAAATTTTTCCTGCATCTGTTGGCATGG
>OX465094.1:74651219-74696219 GCA_949987625.1 Chalcis sispes
GTTAGTTTAATTTAATTATTTACCAACAATTCGGCGATATATATATTCAATGTAACTGTTACGAATTAATTATAGCCGTGTAATTATTCGTAATAATTATAGAAAAGATATATAAGGCATCGGTAATGCAAATAAAATGTATAGTTTATATTTTTTAAATTTTTTAAGTGTCTTTAATTTGTACATTCTTATATTTTTGGCAGCTGGTAATCGTTTACTTCAAATTAAACGCTTCATATATAAAGATTGATATTCTTATGCTTTCCAAAGTGGCTTTTAAAATTTTAACAATTTAATAACATTTTTTTGAATAATTTGCATAACGAAAATAGAAAACAGTTACATAAATAATACATAAATTAAGATGAATCGCTAAATATCGTAATATTTTTAATTTTAATATTAGTACTGTTAATTCATTAATTAGATGGCAACAGAACTATATAACTTTATAATAAATAATTATGTGCAAAACGTTGTTGTAACTTAAAATATGATTAGACAAAAATAAACAAATGTACATTTTATAAGTAGAGAAGGTCGCGCTCGAGTTAGACTACTAAACTTATAAGCGATTTTACATCTAAAAATTATGCAACTCTTTTAATGTATTGAGATTATCGTTGGCAGTCTATAAAACATATTTGAAAACAGAATTTTGAAATAAACAACGTCGAAACTTAACAGAGATTCGATTAAAAAGAAAAAAGAAAATGGAATATTCAAATCGCAAAAAAATATGCAGATATCGTTTATATACCAAGCAACAAACAAGATGCACGACTGCATTAACATTTTTATTTTGTTTTCTTTTTTTTCGACGAACTCGTGCCACGCGCATTTTTTGTCTACATATACAATCACAGTTTACATGCATGCATACATATATATACACACACACACACAGAAACATACAGCGCAGTCACATCCGCGCGATGCTGCGCTCCTCCGTTGTAGTAGTAGGCGCTCCTCTGTGTATAGTTTTCCCGGACGCCCCTCGCGTGCCTCGCGCTAATTTACGCAGAGAGAGAGAGAGAGAGAGAGATAGAGTAAGATAGAGAGAGAGAGAGAGGGAACGCGTTAAAATAATACGTGCACGCGCCTCGGTGCATGCGAAGTGTCGCGCGGGCACACACTAATGCGCGCGTATGTTTGCGTGTATTGCGTTCTTAGGTAACGCGAGCTAAGCGTCCGCGCTATGCGTGTTATATGCGTTACGTGAACGCGCAACCGAGAGAGACAGAGAGAGAGAGAGAGATTGAGCGCGATGGGAAACTCGGTAGGTCGATCGTGATTTTTTTTATTTTTCAATTCATTTTTTTTTTTTTTTTTTATTTTTTTTATTTTCTTTTTATTCAATATTTTCGATATTATGAATTTTGAGTAAATAAGAAAAAAGAAAAGTGAAATATTTTTGTCGAGAGATGAGTAAATACGTGACATTATACTGACAATATTTTTTTGGTAAATTAATCATAGAAGTTAATACTGTTTAATTTACGTTTTAGTATAAATTAGAAATTGAAAATAAATTGATATAATAAAAATACATAAGCGATGCTTCATTATAGTAGAATATTGCAATTTAATGATACGAAATATATTATAAGTAAAAGTAGTTATTGATAATATTAAGCGATCAAAATTATTTTTAGACGATGTATTAAGGCAAACCATAGTAATTAATTTTTTATAAATAATAAAAAAATTATGTAATTTATAGATTGATTTGTTGCTTGTTTATTAAAGTTATTTATAAACGATAAAAATAAAGATATATAATAATTTTAAAGTAAAAGTAGATCCTCAAAAAATAAAAACATTGTTTCTATTAGAAACACAAAGCATCTAAATATTTTCAAAAATATGTGCACAAAGAGAATTTCAAGTTTAAAATCTCACTCTGTTGAAGTGCAACGTTATTTAGTATACACTTTTTCTAATGTTAGACATTTCCTCTTTATTTTCACTTTTAGATAAGCGGCGGGTTAGAAATAATTTATTAAGCGTTTAAAAATCATCGTGAAAACAATTTAATTAATCAAACCGTGCCGTTATTTTTACAAGGCCGGGATAGCTAACTTTCCTAAAATCAAAATAAAAAAGGAGAAAAAAAAAAGTCGAAATTCAACTCAGTAAAGCTCGAATCGTCAATTTCGTTAAAAACGCAAATTCGTCGCTTACGAAGGTTTCACTCGACACGCGTCGCGAGCCTAATTCTCCGCGCTCAAAAGCCTCGTTAAACCAGTACGCACGCATAAACGCACACACACACACACACACATATGTACATACATATACGTACCCACTAACAGCAACGGCGACGTCGGCCAGTCCAAGTAGAAAATCCGCGTCGCGTCGTCGTCGCGCGGCCAGAATATACTTCTACTTTTTTTCTCTACCTCTTCTCTCTCTCTCTCTGTCTTTCTATCTCTCTCTATTTCTCTCTCTCTCTCTCTCTCTCTCTCTCTCTTTGCTTCTTCTTCTTCTTGCGTAATGTACCACCGGTCGCGTAGACGCACACGCACGCGTCACTTCGTACGCGTATGGCATTAAGCGTTAGGGTTAGGCGGCTCATGTCTCTCTTAACTTGCGCGCTGTCCTTGTCCTTCTCTCTGTCTCTCTTCTACATTGTTATAATTGCGTCGTCGGTGTGTGCGTGCATATACACGGTGCGACGGCGAGCCGTTGTTGTTTGTCATCTTTACGAGCGGTGCGGGTGTAAAACACGCTAGACGAATTGAGAGACATGAGCCTCTTAACCCCAACGCTTAACGTCACTTTTATTCTCTCTCTCTCTCTCTCTCTCTCTCTCTCTCTCTCCGTCTTACTCTCTTTTATCATTGACTTTATTTCTCATTTTCGCTTCGTTCACATGATTTATCTATACGTTAATTTCTTATTTTTCTTTTTGCAGTCGACGGAGAAAAAGAAACGAGGCCTCCATTTCAGTGGTTACGGTCAAGTTGGATATTTGTAGGACAAGGACCTTTGAAATCATTCGTGGTTTTCATTTGATTGACGGCGAGATACGATGGAATAATGCGTTTGAATTGTGATTACTCGTTATTTTAATACGTTCAAAGATTTTTCGCCGTAGTAACGCTGTAATACATTACGTTTGAAAATAATATAATAATATATAATAGAATGCAAAGTTTTTATTGTAATTTTTAACAATATTTTTGATTGTTTAAAAAAAAAATATTAATAAAATTCCTTGATATTAAATTTAATGTTTATCACTTTTCGAAATAAAAATTTTGTTTTATTATTATTTATTAATTTAAACAAAATTTTCTTGTTTTTTTTTTTTTTTTTTTTTTAATCCGTCGATTTAAATTATTGTTTATTAATTTTTTCTGAGACAAATATATTCAATCAAACGAGCATAAGATACCGATTGGCAAAAATAAAATAAGGATAGCATTATCTTGTTTACCATTTTTTGCTCTCGCTAAATGCATTATTTTAAGAAATTAATTGCAATACTACAGCCACGATTATAAGCTCTAATCTTAATAAGAATAGAGCCTACTAATTATTGCCAAGCGACGATTAAGATGACGAAGGGGGAAAGAAAAGTCGAGTATATCGTGTGAGAATGAGAGCGAGAGAGACGTTTTCATATTTTTGCTGCAAGGAATAAAGTGCATAAAGAATAAAAAGAGAAAGATAGAAGATATCGTCCGCCTCGTCACGAGCTTTAATCACTTATTGCTTATGCGCATGTGTCAACGAAATAAACAGCGATATATTAAATGAGTTATCGCTTTCGCCAATTGAGCGAGCTTTAATTTCAAAGTCTTTTTAAACGGCATATTTGCGAAAAATTTTAATGGCAAGCTTTTCTTATCGTTTTTTATTATCTCGGCGTGTGTTTGCAGTATGTTTGCATGTATGCTTTATTTGTGTTCTCTCGGGCCAAGGTGTACACGATTTGCAAACTTGAGCGGTGATATTTTTCGAAGAGTCCGCTGCTTTTTTTCTTTTTTTTTTTTGTGCGGCGATTATTTATTGTTTACATTAATGCTGCATTTATTATACTTATATTCACTTGGTTGTAGAAGTCGATTCTTCAAATAAAAATCGAAATTTATTTATTAGGTACTTCATAATTCATGTAAAATTAATGTATCATGTTGAAAATTTTATTATCGCACATTACCTAACTTTCAGCACATATTTTTATTTCGAAAAATAAATTTCATTCTTTTATCGTTTGTCTATTTGCTATCTGTTATCATCTAAAAAATAACGAGCGCGATAAATATGGATAACATGATTAACAATCTATTTAATGAATTTTAATGAAAAAATAAAAGTAAAAACAACGATATCGAGTGTAGCATTTTGATTGTGCAATAGAAAGTATCATAGAATATCAATTTTAGTATATTATTCAAATACACAAACCGTTGAGAGAGAGAGAGAGAGAGAGAGAGAGAGAGAAAATTGTAATAAAAAAATAAAAAGATAGTCGAGACTTACCGTATCGACTGTCCCAATTAAAAGTAACCGTAAAACAGCGGTGTATATACAGGAAAGTCGATGAAAACTCCCTTAGCCCCGATCCGAACTGAAAAACAAAAAAAAAAAAAATAAAAAAATAAAAAAAAAAAAATAAAAATAGAAGAAAAAGAAATATCCGTTAATCTTAATTTCTTCGTCCACGCGATATCGCGTACACACCTACACACTCATACATACAACACGCGCATACACATCGCTCTGCTCTTTCGTCCCTTAAATTATGCAATTTCAGAGAAGAGGTTTTGCCGTGTCCGCTTATAAGTCTTTCGATAGATACCATCCCATGCTAGATTCACAACCGGTGGCGTTCGAGAGAGACAGATAAAGTGTGTGAGGAAAATACAGAGTCAAAGAGAGAGAGAGAGAGAGAGAGAGGGATGGGAGGAGGGGAGAAAACGAGTGCACGCGCTAAGTTAGAAGGGTAGTCTGCTGTATGTACAGCCTAATCGAACTGCCAATAACGCCGGCACGTATATACACGTATACTTAAGCAAAAGCATGTGTACGTGTGTACGTGTGTGCAAGCTACCTTATACCACTGAATTTTTCAAGCGCACGCTCCCTGCTTCTTTCACTCTTCTTCCGCGCGTGTATATACATACCCTGATGTCGATCGCATACACACACACACACACACACACACACGCAAACATATGCACAGTATCACCGTGAGCGCACGCAAATCGCGCGTAAGTTTCCTCTCTCTCTCTCTCTCTCTCTCTCTCGCTCTTTCGTAGTAGCCGAGTGATAACGCTTGCGTTTACCTTGCGAGAGAATTACGTAATTTTCGATTCGATCCTTGTGTGCACCTGTACGCACGCCTTTTGTTTTTATTTCTTCTCTCGGAGTTTTTTTATTTCGGACTCGGTTGGGGTATAAAAACGAAAAATAAAAAAAAAATAACGTTAGCTCTTTTTTTTCTTTTTCTTTTATATAGTAGAGATGAGGGTAAATTTGGCGTTCGCAAGCGAAAACGATTAGCGCGCAAAGTTTCAAATCGCCGATTGTATGATTCGGGGCGAGAGAGTATCGAGGGAAAGCTATTAAAACTTTTTCGCCTTAATGTTGAGAGTATTACGGTTTAACGCCGAATTATACGTCGTGTATATATGTGTGTGTATGTGTGTGTGTGTGTAAATGATCGTATGGAAAAGAAGATAAGGAATAAAATTTTCATTCGTTCATTCAACATAACTTTTTATCACCGTTGCATTTAAATAAGTTTTCGATCGATTGCTAAATCATTGTTTTTTGTTATTCCAGTAAACAGATGTTAAATGCAAGAAATATGTCACTCGAAAATTACTCGAATACTTTTTTTTGGTAATATTTAATCGAATGAATAAATTTACATTTGTGAAATCCATAAATTTATCCAAGAAAATTCTTTAACTCAAACATGATTACATGTACGTTGTATAATTTTTCCATTATTAACAAATTAATAAATCAATTCAGTTACAATTTAAAACGAGGTAAGTAAATTTAATGTCATCGTATTGTTATTTAAATAATTACATTTAATCAATTACTGATCAACCAAATGAATCTGTAACATCATTATAATATACACGTACTATAAATAATTTATGATCAATGCAATATTTTAACTAATGCTTTTAACAATACGAGACAAGAGTAACAAAATTGCCGTATCATTTTATTGTTTACAGATGAAGTTAATTAATATGAATGTTGTATTGACTAATTGCCAAAAGAATGAAAATGAAAAGAAAAAAAAAAAAAAAAAGAATAAAAAAGGGACAAAGAAAGAAAGCAACATCAACGTATTGAATGCGTCGTTAATTAATATAACATCGTTCACAAATGAGCGGCGCTAAATTGGCGTAACATCGGTGACCTACTCTACTATTTTACATCGCGAAACCGATCATTAAAGCCAACATCATTCCCTACAACTTCGAACCGCAGGTTAGATAAAATATATCTTTAGCTATTACCTATACAGCCCATATTGGAATGCAGTTTAATGTACATGGATATTACGGTGTATTATAATAAAATTATAAGTAATTTTTCGATAACGAAAATTTTATGGCTAATTCGATCGTTATTTATGGCGAAGTTAAAGCGTTACGTTGTTGGTGAATAGTTTTTTTTATAATTTATGCGATGTTAGATATTGATATTGATTATTATTGATGTATTCGAGTATCTATAGAAAGTTTACAGTTGTATTATTTGTTCACGACGCGTATTATCGGATTAATAATAAATAGTCGAATGACTACTGTACACGTTTTTAAAATAATTTGTTTACATCGGATGAATATTAATACAATAATAAGAATGTAATATAGATTCGTTTATTCAAAAATAAAAAAATCAATTTTTATTTTTGCGACAAAATTATTTTCATACAATCTTACGTTGAATAAAAACTAATAGCTATACAATTATCTTTATTTTTCACAAACTGAAAAACAAAAGGGAAAAAACACACATTCGATTCTGCTTGAAATCCATTCGCGAACTAACTTTTGCGCGCATCTCCGAGAGGAAAACAAACCAGAAACGCACGCAAAAAAAGGCAGGAGCCGCGCGATTGGAACAAAAAGAATCGCCTAAAATCGTCAACCGCTCCGACCACTTTCTTGCTCTCACAGATAGAGAGAGAGAGAGAGAGAGAGAGAGAGAGAGAGAGAAAGAGAGAAAGAGAGAGAGAAAGAGGGAGAGAGAGAGAGAGGACTATACTTGATTACAGTTGATAAATCGCAGCTTTCCTTGAAAAATAGCCCGGACAGAGCGCGAGATCTCTTTCTTCGCGGGGGAAAACAAGACGATAAATCGATATATATACATCCAAGTCGATTCCGTACGTTTTCGCACTTCTATACGCAGTTTGTACCTATGCATATATGTATAAATTCATGTTGGTAATGAGGCTATGTATGTATGAGAAATAGAAAAAAGAGAGAGAGAGAGAGAGAGAGAGAGAGGGAAATACTAAATGAAATATTTGGGTTAAGACAACTGGATTATTATGGATGGGTTTGTGGCATCGCAGATAACCCTGGATTACTTTATTAGCGGTGAAGCTAATCGTGTATCGTTTGAAAATGGTTTATTGCTTGAGATATAGAAAAGAAGACAGATTTAAAAGTTATAATTGTGAAAATAAATATGTGAGATGAAAAAGATTTCTAAACTCATGCATGTCTGGATAGGTTTGATTTATCGCTTTATTCGTTATTTATAATATATTAAATTAATTAATAAGAGAAGTAGATTTGGTAAAAATTTTCCGTCCTTTAATTCTATAGCGTAAATTATCATTTATGTACAAAAGGTTACAAAAGAAAGTTGAAAAAAAAATGAATCCGTAATCGATAATTTTTTATGAAAATTAATATACAAAATTATGTATTGATTTATTAAAATAAAGTAAGAAAACGGACGACTTTAAATATCAGTTGATAATATTTTTTTTTAATTCAGTATTTACGTTGCAGTTGTTTTATCAATACATTACGAATGTGTCAATTTAAATAAAAAAAAAAAAAAAAATTCGTAATTAAAATTTATGAAAAATACTTTTAATATACATTTAACGAAATGAAAGTTGAAACGGATAAATTTACTACTTGATAGATATTTCGTATTAATTTCACGAAGTAAACGAAAAAGAGCAATACGCTCTGTATCAAAATATCGAAGCCATTAAAAAATCAATAACGGGACTTTTGTTAAAAATTCGCTTTCTTTTTTAATCGACTACCAAATTCAGAGCTCATTCAATGATAATCTATCCTCGGCCCATCGATAGGATTCGTCAGGAATCAATTCGTTCATAGAACTACGTATGCACATATATATTTAATTGGCAAAAACAACGATCAATTTCCCAACATATATACGCAGCGCGCTAATTGTTAAGTTTCATTTAGCGAAAACGCGATGTATACTACGTACACTTATGTATATATCCACATACACACAAACACACAAACACACACACGCACGCACGCGCTTACGCGCACATGCGAAACACAGCAGACACGCGTCTCGCGTATACTCGAAATCGAACGAAATATAGCGTGTATCCCTTATCGAGATATAATGCATTGTGTGCAGTCGACCGTTCGTCTGTTTTTTAGTCTCCCTCTTTCTCTTTCGCTCGTTCTTTTTCGCTCGAAACGCGCGCATACACGCACACACGTATATTCACACATACACACATACACACACACATACACACACACAGACACACCTATACTGCAGTCGAATATATACAGACGCTGCAAAGGCTGCTGATCTGTAGCATCGGAACGTTGCACACACAGCTCTCTGGCCGATTGGCCCGCGATCGTCCGCAATGAAAAAGCAATTTTACGGCGATTTTCACTTTTGCAATGCGCCGCTGACTATGCGCCACCGCCACCACAGCCGACGCTCTGCCGATATACCGTCGATCCTCGAAACGTATATACGTATGGATGGATATATACATGTATGTACAGCGGACCGATCGAGTGAAAAAAAGCTGCGAGCGAGCGAACGAACGAACGAACGTACGAACGCTTCACCAGAAAAGGTAAAATAAACGAGTAAGAGTAAAAGAGAGAGAGAGAGAGAGACAAACAGAAAAAGCTTTGCACATGTGTGCATATATATATATGTATGTGCATGCGTTTGCAAGCCGCCGCTGATGCCGCCAGCGAGTCGCGCTGTAAACACGTAAATCATATCGGTGAAACGACCGAGAGAGAGAGAGAGAGAGAGAGAGAGAGAGAGAGAGTTAACTCGGTGCTTATATAAAATTATATTTGGTATCTTCTAATTGGCTGTGTACATGGCTTTGCGAATGTACACATACACGCGCGCGATTTGTGTCCGCTCGTGAGTGTGCGTACGCGCACGAAGAGGGTAAGAGGGGGAGGGGGAAGATAGGGGGGAAGGGATAAACGGGCAAGTACAGCGAGAGTGCGCCCTCGATAAGTAATTAATTATCGTATATGAGGCTCTCGGTCTTTATCCTCCGACGGGTATTAATTTTGCGCTAACCGACATCACGAGAGTGAGAGGGAGAAAGAGAAAGATAGATGGAGAGCGCGTTCACCGTGACGACTGCCGAAAAATTTTCTTTGTTCGTTCTACGAAGAATTTTGTAATACTTTTATTTTGTTTGCCTTACCATAGGTTACAAAATTGAAATGTTTATTATGAAATGATTATTTGTTAAACGCGATTGTTTAAATTCTTTTATATGTTATTCTTTTATATGTTGGTGAAAAAACAAAATAATCTTTCGATTCCGAATGTGTGTATGTGTGTTTGTTATGCGATACATGGAATAAATGCCAAATTTACATTTTATGTTTTTAAATTTGATTTTGTTAACGACGATAAGATTCAAAATTAAAATAAGTTAAAAATTAAAAAAAAAAAAAAAAAAAAAAAAAAAAACGATCACGATTATGTCTACAATGTCGTATCATTAATTTAATTTAAGTTATTTTAATGAACGTATTAAATTAGTTCAATGTAAAAAAAAAATAAATAAAAAATTATCATATAATTTAGTGTAAACGCAGAAACTGTATATAGATATTACATAATTTAAAATTAATAAGGCTAATTGACTAAAAGTATTATTGTACAAAAATATAAGCCAATTAATTTTAATTGATTCTTGTAAATTTTAAATTTATATTTTATCTTATGCAAACCATTACATTTAAAATTGTCATCATGGAAAATATTAATATTCGTTTAGGTATAAAAATAGAGAAATTTTCTTTTATATATACATTAGTTATTAAAATATCCATTAAAATACAAGAAAAATTATTAATAAAACAGTTTTGTGTAAAATACATTAAAATAATTAATATAAATAATCTTTATATTTAAAACGTTTATTAATTTAATAATTTAATAATTTAATTCTTTATAATTTAAATTTAATTTTTTAAAACATTTAAACCAAAAGTTTGTTCATAGGTATCACAAATTTATAAAAATTTTTAGAATATTTTCAGCTTTTATATTATTTTAAAGTTCATCTGCTTTTCGCGATGTATCAATTTTCTACATTTTCTCATTAATAACGATATGTTTTTTTTTTTTTTTCTTTTTTTCTTTTCTTTACGTTCTCTATAAGCGCTAATCAACGATCGTTTTTCATTTTTCGATTTTTTCAATGATTTACTATATATACGTTGCTCATAGAGTTTCGATTTTGACGTATTTTTAAAAGAATCTCCACCCACTATTGACTTTAATCTATACTTTTGCTATTTATTTTCCTCATACACGTTTACTTTTAATATGTTAAATTTTTTTTTTTTTTTTTTTTTTTTTTTTTTATGTATATGATTCATGTTCCCTTTGCAGGATTTCTGTATCGAACATTTTTCAAGCGAATCTTATTGCATTGATTGTTATTTATGTGATTCCTGTTTATTTTGCTTTTAAATTTCATTTTCTCCGTTTCCTTCTATTTTTTTCAAGTCTTAATTTTTCACGCAACTTACGTAGCACTGATAATGTTTCAGCTTTATAAATATTTTGATGTTTTATTATTACTTTTGATTTTAGACAATACATTTTTCATTTATTCATTTTTATTTTTATTTTTACGCGCATTGAAACAATTTTACGTTAGTCAAAATATTGAATTGTACATTTACTTTGTTGTAAAATAATACGCGTTATGTACGTGCTTTATTATTTATTAGGTTACAACTAAAATCGGATCAATTTTCAGTTGACAAACAGTTTCACATACACACACCTGATAATAATATTCCAGTTTCATCAAAATAGCATTAGATGTAATTGAAATTTGTTCTGTTTGTATTGAAAAACGGAATTCTAAAAGAGTAAAAATATTTTTCAGCCACACGGCGGCGTTTTTCAACGTTAATATTTTTCATACTCGGCAATTTTAAAAATCTCACGTGTATCATCTATTACGAAAAGCGAAAGCCCTAAGAATCGATATCGATGTATAATCGTGAAAAGAAGTGAAATAATAAGAGAGAAAATAAACAAAACAAAAGAAAAGAATACGAGGATGTTCGCAAATGGAAAAGAAGTTCCGCATTACGGAGAAGCAAACAAACCGCGTTCGCGAGCGAGCGCGCGCACGCGCAACATCTCTATCCTCGCGGCGATAAATTATCGTTATCAGCCGTGCACTTGGCGCAATTTTATACGCTACCCTCCTCCGCTTCCTCTTACTTCAGCTGCAGCTCACGAAAAGCGAAAGAGAAAAGCGAGTAACGGATGATGTAGAACGACAAAGAGCGAGTGCGGATGGTTAATAGGTGTTTGGGGAATAGCCCAAAAGAGAGAGAGAGAGAGAGAGAGAAGGAGAGAGAAAGAGAGAGAGAGAGAGAGAGAGAGAGAGAGAGAGAGAGAGAGACAGAGAGAGAGAGAAGGAGAGAGAAAGAGAGAGAGAGAGATGAAAGCAAGAGTAAATTCAGGTTGCTCGAGGACGTCGTTCGTGGATTAATTGTATGTGTATACATATATATATATACACACACATAACCTTTTCGCATAGTTTTCTTTCTTTTTTGTACCAAAGTAAGGGAAAGGAGGAAGGGGGATATACGCGCGCATCCACCTACCGATATAACGCACGGAACTCCTCACGCAGAATCGTCAAGACGCAGACTCTCCTCTCTTTTTTCCTCTTCGGCTCTCTGCGCTTTCCCAACGACATCGTCGTCGTTCTCTTTCTTTTTTTTCTCTTATTCTACTACCGCTACTCGCCTACTACTACCATATTACCGCTACTACTACTTCTGCCTTTCTACGTTCTTTCTTTCAAGCCCTTTCCTCCCTCATTTCACCCCCTGGCTCTCCCGTCATTCTCTTTTTTTATGCTTTTCACGTACCACCCTTCTCCACTCCCTCTCTCTTTCTTTCTAGACGTAGCTTAGTCTCGCGTATACACTTTTTTTTTTTTATTCCAGGTTGCGGCGACGGCGATATAGTAAGTTTTCTTTCTCGCGAGCTTCTCCTCTTATCCGTTCGTGTTTTTTCTTTCATTCGGCGCACTTTTCTTTCATTTGCGCTCGTGCACCTCTTGTTCTTTCGAGGTCTTTTTTACGCTCCCGCACTCTTCCTCTCTCTCTCTCTCTCTCTCTCTCTCTCTCTGTGCATCTCACTTCATGTCTTCGTTTCTTTCTTTGCGCACTCCGACTCCTCTTATTTCCTTCGTTGTGTGTACGTGATTTTTACCTTTCTCGTGGGGTCATTGTGTTTCTTATGTTTTTTAGGTCAGGAAAGTGTGTACTTTGATGCTCCATGAGCTGAGACTCGTGCGTTTTGACTGACAATTATAATGCTACCCGTGAATGAATTTTTACATTCTTGGTTTCTTATTCATCTTCTACTTCGTGAATTTTATTCTTTTATCATTCATTTAGAAAAATATGATACGGCTGACAATTTTGAAATTTGATATTTCATGTTGAATTTACTTGCGTTTTAATAATTGATAATTTATGGCAGTTTTTAATAATTTTAAAATATTTGCAAAACATAGCAATTGTTTGAATCTAGCGTACTAAGTTAATGTTTCATAACAATAATTTAGCATATTGATTTTTTGAAATAAATTTTCTTATTTAAAAATAATTGATATTAATTTCATCAATAAATTATTTGATACTCATAAATGAATAATAATACTGCACGTTCGCATAAATAGAAAAAAATTCATATTTTTTATTTAAAATTTCGGTGAAAAAATATAAATGAATTTTACTTTTTTTTTGCATAAAACTTATATTATAAAAATCTTTTGATTGAACAACATTGAAATAAAAGCTTTAAATTCATTCGGTACTTAATAAAAAAAAAAAAAAAATTATTACATTCATAAAAATAAAATTATTACATTCATAAAAATAAAATAAAAGCCCTTCTTTAGTATACGAATAAAATAATTTACATTAATACGAATAAAGTAAATACGCGTATATATTTTACTTCATTTAAAAAAAGAATCGATCATTTCATTAAATCATCAATAAAGTCATTTTTCGCTCGAATCCATTTGAAGGAAAGTTTTAAAATTCATACCTATACCCATACACCCATATTCCAACACAAGTCCTGACCTTGCTCTTCTCTGATCTAACCATCGCGAGAGTTTCAACGCTATATCTACATGTATAGTCAAACTCCTTCCCTTAACTTTTCTCACCTCCACGTACACACGTCGAAGTAGCGCGCAAACTTGTAAAAGGGAGAAGAGAAGAGACTCGCGAAGCTCTATGTATATATACCACGTGTGTGTCTCTGTCAGCGTATGTACAAGTAAATGCGCGAGTTTAAAATTTATAGCGGATAACTCCAATTAATCGATTCCCTAGCTGTCCCCTCTTTCTCTCTCGCTCACACTCTCTCTCTCTCTCTCTCTCTCTTTCTCTTTAAGTGTACAGTGTATTCGTGTGCGTCGTAAATACGTGTATCCGATTGTCGTTTGTTTAACGATCAAGCGACGTATACGCGTGCGTCTACCTATACGCAAGGTAGAATCGAACGCGTCGTACGTGGAAGAAAAAGGTATGTCAAGCGAGATTAGGTTTAATGGGATTTACATATATCTATAAATGTCTCGGTTAAAAGAGAGAGAGAGAGAGAGAGAGAGAGAGAGAGAATGCATTATTATGGGTTAAATTGTCAAGCGCGGTATTTTTAATTGTTGAATAGGTTGCACGGAGTATTGTGTATAAGTCGTACACATGTAACGAGTAAAGTTATCCCCCCGCATATTTTTAAATGGTGGATATATAGTCTACAAAAATAATTTAATAAAATGCCACTTTTAATGTCATATATTTTCATTTTCATAACCAAACAGTAGCCCGTGTGTCTGCATATACGCTGCCGGTGTTTATATTGATTTAATCCCATCTATATTGACGTCGAGACAAGAAAAATATACTATCGTTGTGTAAAATAAGTTGTATCCGTAACTCTTCAAATACAATGAAAAAGTTTAAATTATTCAGACATCGTTTTATGTTTAAACTAAACAATACTTCCAAAGACGGTTTTTTTTATTTAATTTTTTTTTTTGTTTTTTTTTTTTTTTTTTTATGTACAAAGGTACAATTCTCACGGTGTATTTTGTCGCACTGAAAAAGCCATTCCCGAGAATTTATAAATATATACTGCGAGAATGGTGTGGTAACGGTAACGCCGACGCACTCGATATAATACATCGAATAAAATACTCGGAAACGTGAAAACCATTCGCGAAAAGTATACCGCGACGCGGCGGTATCTCAAGTACCCAACGCTAACCCCTTTTCTTCCCTTTCCATTCCTTCGAGTCCGAGGAGCGTACAGATTTTTGCGGTGACTCTTCCTTTTGCTTTATATATATATATATATATAAACGTAACGCAGCGCGAACACGACTCGACGCGATAAATTTCGATAAGGGTTGACAGAAGTAGCGAGAAAGAAAGAGAGAAACGGCGAGCTGTGCGCGTGTAAAACAGGAAGAACAATACCAAAGCGAAGAATAAGAAGAGAAGAGGATAGTGCAAGAAAAGCCCAGAGGCTTGGAGAGGAGAGCTGCGTCGTCGGGAACAAGCTTCACGTATACTATATCTATGTGTAATGTATATGTGTGCATGTGTGTGCGTGTGTGAGTATGAACTCATGGAGCTTAGTTTATGGGGGACCTCAAAGTTTACGCGGAGACATCTTCGTCTCCTAACCTCACCTCGACCCTCTCTCTATCCTTCTTACTCTTCGTTCTAGCCTCTACTCCTAGGCTTTGGTCTAGCCTAGGGCTATTCGTTGAAGGAGAAAGAGAGAGAGAGAGAGAGAGAGAGAAAGAGGGATGATGCACGCATACACTGCCTCTGTCGTTCTCTCTCTTTCTCTCTCTCTCTTTCTCTCTCTCTCGCTCTCCGTCGGCGTGCGAACGTCTGCCTAGGTATTGATCCCCCCGCCGCGGGGCTGGCTCGGGCTACTACTGGCTACCTTCACCCACTGATAATTCTTGTCACAGACTCCCAAAGACCCCCGTCGTCGTAGTCGTCGTCGTCGTCGTCGCCGTTCGTGTGTCGCGCTTGCACAAACTCGCGCACGTGTGTATACACAAGAAGAGAAGGAGGGAAGGAGAGAAAGAGAGAGAGAGAGAGAGAGAGAGAAAGAAAGTTTACTCGAAGCTTGTCCGTGCGTATTACGCGTCCCTCTCACGCGCCCCCGGACCTTTCCAATTATCCTTCTCTCCTCTTCTTCTGTAGGTGCTTCTCCGTATAGCGTATATCCGTATGCAGTACGTATACATACATATACAGTGCTCGGTACACCAATCTCTTCTCCGTCCTTTCTCTAACTCTCTCCCTTTCTCTCTCTCTCTCTCTCTCTCTCTCTCTCTCACCCTCTCTTACCCTCTCTTCGTTCGTTCGTCCGTCTTTTGTGCGTTTGTGTGCTGTGTACGAGTGGTATGCGTGTGTGGCGCCTGACGCAACGATTTTGAACAGAGACGTGTGCGCGGAGGCAGCGAAAGGAGTAAAAAAACTTATTGGAAAATGTATCTCGTGCAGCTCTCTTCGTGTGTATAGATATACGGCAACGAAATCAACGCTGATACTCATACTGCGCCCGGGAAATTTTTATTTATAAGAAAGGAAGAAATGCGCGTTAGAATTTCGATTTTTCCACAAAAAGTAATGTTGATTAAAGCTTGTCGTTTTTGTGTATTTATTGAAAACGATAGCAACGTGTCATCTTTTTATTGGCTTAGATTAATTTTGATAATTAAAAAATATTATTTCTTATAGTTTTTGTACTAATAAAACCTTTAGTATTTACAGTTTTTAGAGTATTATTAATTATGAAAAATAAACTTCTTTTCATTCTTTGACATTTTCATTTTAATTAAAATTTAATTTAAATTTTTTATATAAAATAAAAACATCTTCTATCAATACATCTATTTATTCTTTACAATTTCATTTTAATTTCGATTACACGTCCACGGGATTTTATCAATGATGCAGTTTTAAGAAAATGAAAAAAAAAAAAAAAAAGAAAAAACTTTTTTTAATTCTTCTGCGATAACCTATCGATAGTATTTCTGAAAGAAGATACATATTTATAAAATAATAAACGATAACGTAACGAAATATTTTAAAAATATGAAATATTTATTTTGCCTTTGTAAGGCATAAAGATTATTCGTTATAAAAAAGATGTTTATATAAATAAAATATAAAACAAAATAAATTATTTATTATTAAAATATTTGTAACATGTATTGCATTGACTTCAAATACACTATATTATTAAAATATTTAATAAAATGAATAATAAAAGTAAGCGATTGTCGTTGGTATTATAAAAAAAAAAAAAAAAAAAAAAAAAAAAAAGTTTCCGCGGTAACAACAGTTAATATTATGTTATAAGTGTAGAAATTAATTATGTATGAAATAAATTGTGATAGCGAGTTTACTTATAAACTTGTAATTACTGTCCGGTTGCACTTTAACTTCGTGCAGGTTGACTGTTTATAGGTAACTAGTTAGTACATCATAATAACTTCTTGAAACTTTGTGAAATTTGAATGGGCGATTATTATGGTGATACGCGCCGTATACGTTTGTCAAAATAATTTTCTAAATATAAATAAAATATATATATGTGTGTTAACTGTTGCTAAAATTATCGAATGAAATTTGTTTTTTTCTCACGCCGTTTCTCCTCCTATAAACATGATGTGACATGATTTAAATACATATATCGAGTCGCTCATTTTTTCAAATTTTTTCAAGCCAAAAACTTACTTACGTAAAGTGTAAAAATTCAACGAGAGGGAGAGAGAGAGAGAGAGAGAGAGAGAGAGAGTGAGAGAAACAACGTACACGAATCCGTCTCTTGTTTCTAGCTTATCTCCCTCTTCGGCACGTGCGCGAGCTTACTTTTTATACACATTTCCTCTTTCTCCATCTCCGTTGACTTCGTTATAGTTCTACGTGTACAAGTTTTCTTCGCGCGAGCGAGTGCATACCGAGATTTCTATGAAAGTAAGAAAAAAAAAAAAAAAGAAAGAAAGAAAGAAAGAGAAAAAAAAAAAAAAAAAGAAAAAAAAAAAAAGAATGAATAGGATTTCGTGAGCTCGTTGCTGTACACATACACACACACACACACACACACATACACGTAAAACGTACACATGGAAAACGGACGCAACGAAACTTTTAAGGATATTGCAATTTGTAGAGAGTGGTAATTCATCATAAGCCGTAAGCTTTCGCGGAGTAAATTTTATCTATGTTTGCTTTTCTGCGCCGAGATTCATTTTCTACTTCGAAGTCGTCGAAGCTTATTTTTGTCAACGTGAAATAGTTTTCGTCATTTTTGAAAAAATGCGAAGTTTACGAAGTGATTATTATTATTATTATTATTTTTTTTTTAATTTTTTCATAGATGCGCCTGATATCGAACTAATACCTTTATTCTATGGTAATTATATAAAATATTTTAAGATTTACTTTAAGCGATATTTTAATCGTTAATATTTTAACGTTAAAATTAGAATTCTTAACAGTACGGCAGTTTTACATACTTCATATTAATCTTTCATATTATAAAAAGGATATCGAAAAAATTTTAACGTCGGTCAAGAAGAAAAATATACGCGCTATTTTTTTCTTTCTCTATTAAACTTTCTATTTAATATGACAAGGAACGTCTTTTATTGAAGTGTTAATATAATTAAAATTTACATCTTAAATGCATTTAAAAAGTTAATGCAGAAAAATATATATTTTTACTCGGGTATGTATTTAATGAAACGATTATTTTGCAGCGAGATAAAAAATATTTTACGGCGTATTGTGAAATAAAAATGAATTTATTTTATAATATAATTGATTGTTAATGTTTGGAAATTTTTTAAAAATAAATTTTTTTAAATTATTTAAATAGATTTAAAATAACGTTATTTAACTAGTTATTTTTATAAAAAAAAAAAAAAAAAAAAAAAAAAAAAAAAAAAAAAAAAAAAAAAAAAACATACCGACAATTTCTGATTCATTATATTCCGTTTGATGCGTACTTACGTACAATCAAAGAGTTTCTTTATTATACGCGACAGATACGAGTATACTAGTTGAATGATAAGTGTGTCAGAATTTCTTTTGACGCATTGGATAAGTGCGTGATTGCGTTAAGTAAAACGTAGAAAGACAAACGACTAACCGCAAGCATCGAGAATAATGTAGAGCTATGTGACGAACACGACGGTACATCCTCTTACCGCAGTAATCTTATTTATTAATGCGACATAGGTTCTTCTAACTTTTTTCTTTATTTATTATTCATTATTTTAACCTGCATACTTTATTGTATTAGTTTATGAAGTTGACAAGAGGAGAAAAAGTCTATCCGTGTTATTAATATAACGTGTGATATTTGAAAAAAAAAAAAAAAAAAAAAAAAAAAAAAAAAAATATATATTTTGCTTCTTCTGTTGAAAATTTTTGACCCAACAATTAAACGATATAAATTAAAATTTAATTTGAATACCGTGTAAATTATTCGAGTTACGTTAAATTTTTTTTCATTATACATGTTTTCCGTTCTCACATTGAATAAATATTATCGAAGAATTTCAATTCGCGCAGTTGTACACCAACATCATAATTTAGATTTCGACCGAAACCCATCTCGTATTACAATTGCTCCTTAATAATTATTAAATTTATCGGCAATTTTTCGATCAAATAATTTTACCGACATTGATTATCATTCTGTTTTTTTTTTTTTTTAACGGTGTTTCAACTTCCAAAAAAAAAAAAGGAATCTCAGATTCAATCTCCGCGAAAGAAAAGAGATAAAAGCAATAGTTTCACTAAAACGACAAAATTGTCTTGAAATATAATCTATACGCGGTGACTTCGGTGATTGGAGTACCATAGGTATATATCTATACTCTCGCACATATATAACATACATCCCTCGGCGACGCGCTAAATCCGACGGCACGCACGTCGCTCTCTTTCGCGCGCGCGCATACACATACACGTACGTAATCGCGTCAGGGCGCGGAAAGCGAGAAATACTGCAGTAGTGTTCGTACAGAGAGAGAAAGAGATTCACATGGCTATATATATATATATATATATACATGTATATGGTAACGACGTTACACGGGAGAATCTCTCTTTCTCTCTCGCGCTCACACTCGTCACTTTCCACCTTCTCTTGCTTATACATCCGCGTTGATCTTACGAATTAATGCGGCGTAGCTCGAGCGAGCGAGCGAGCTCATCGATCGACGTCGCTTCGCATTCTAGAGGCAGATCCAAAATAGATGTCGTACGCGCCTCGCTCTCTCTCTCTCTCTCTTTTGTACTCGTACGCGTATATATATATATGCACTAGTACTCAAGCCTACTTACCGATTCGTGACGTTAACTCTTCCAAGTCACTACTTATCTAGTTTACACATATTACTGCTCTAAGCTCGGAGAGATAGAGATAGAGAGAGAGAGAGAGAGAGAGAGAGAGAGAGAGAGAGAAATGTGGAGAAGATCGATGTGATACACTGTATGTGCGTAGAAAAGCGAGCTTTCGTTACAGGGCTTTGTTGTTTTCAAAAGTTAAAGACAAGTAAGAAACTTTATTCCGTTTCCACATAATGACCGAATTACCTATAGCGCGACTTTGATTCTGCATCTTTGCTTTACGAGCTCTTCATGACACGAGCATTCGTTGACCCGTTCGGAAAACTTTAAGAGGAACGAATAAAGTTGTCGATTACTACTCTACGATCGTTCTCCTTACATATTCGTGCTTTACGCTATCTATTATCACGCATTTTATATCTACGTGGGTGCGTGCACAAAGTATAAAAAGGGGCAGGAAAACAATGTAGCCGAGCGCTGTGCGTTTATAGCTTCAAAGTTTAAAGTAGAGTCGTCGGGTATGAGTATCAATAATAACAGTGATTTGTGTACACGCGGAGTCACAGTGGGGAAACGAGCGCGACAGAGCCCTGTTGGTGCAACGATGCGTTACCTACTGCCTGCATAAGGTTGTACATAAATTATCGAGAGTTAAATATATTCTTGTTAATTATAAGTATGATAAATTTAAATTATCTTGCTTACTTATGTCTGTTGTTTTATCGAACTGTTAAATTGTCTCTTAAAAATTTATCATTGAACATTTTTTTTTTTTTTTTTTCTTATAATTTCGTAACATTAAATAATTTCTATAATTATGGGCGATTATTGTAAAAAGGAAAATAAGAATGAAGACAATTTAATAAATGAATTTTTTTTTTATCATCAAAAATAATAATAAAGCAAAACAAAAGTTAAAATATTAAGCGACGTCTTTTTAAATCGAACAATAAAATTTAATAATCAGGTTAACCCGATGTTAATTTTATACTCCTTTGGGGATAAAAGACAAAAGAAAAAACAGAAAAAAATTTACAATAACAGAAGAGTTCTCGTTTCGCTCGACCTCAAAATAGCAATTATTAATCCTCATTAGCGAGCGTTATAACATTGAAGCTTTTTCGCTATCACGCGTGAGATCCTCAAACAATTACTCAAGGAAAATTCCGGCGCAAGTACCGAACGATGTCGGCGTCGCGGCCCATCGAGACAATTAAAGCCGTCGCCGTGGTAAAAGCTCGTGACCGCCGCCGACGCCGCCGTCACCGCCGCGCGGATAAAACGCAGGCTTCGTAAAGAAAGTTCCCAACCCACCTCTCGCGCTTAAAATCAAGCCGACCTTATCTCTCCTTCTCACTCTTTCTATCTCTCTCTCTCTCTCTCTCTCTCTCTCTCTCTCTCTCTCTCTCTCTCTCTTTCTCTCGAGCCATGAATTTCGCGGCGTTTTAGCAGCGTCGAAAACTCCGAGCTGCGGTCGAAGGCGAGACGCGCATCGTTGGTATACGTGTATCCGTATACGCAAGTAGACATCGACGTTCTGTGTAGTAGTGGTGGGTAGTTGCCAGACTCCGTCGTCGACGTCGTCCCTTAACGACGCTACGCGTCGCGACGCAAGACGCGGGCTCTATATCACGACGCTGCAAAATGTATGCCTGCCGGTGATAAACGGAGTCAACCCTTAGACCTCCATCTCCCTCTCTTTCTCTCTCTCTCTCTCTCTGTTTCTCCTCCTTCTCCTCCGCCTCTCGTCCTCCTTTCTCATCCTTTGGACTCTCATCCCACTCAGCGATGCGCGTTCCATCCGTTACCTCATCCACGGCAACTTCTCCTTTTTCGCTCTCTTATATACCACCCAACGTCGACGTCGACGACGACGACGACGACGACGACGACGACGAACTCGCTTTCTTTTTTATTCCTTTTCTCTTCCTCTCCCTCTCTATCTTTCTCGCTTGCGTCTTACTTATATAGCTCTCTGGCTTTTTTCTCGTTTGCTCTATTTGAGCTTTAAGTTCCACGGAATTGAAATACTTAGTTAAGTTCAGAAATGTAGAGAGAGAGAGAAAGAGAGGGACAAACTTGATTTTCTTTTTATCGTTGTGTATTATCGGTGAACGTCATGTTATTTTCAACTGTGAAAAAATGTTTTCATTATTCAATGCTGCTCATTTTTTAATAAGAAATCGCAACATGATTTTTCGAACGCGTGTTAATGCTGTAATTACTAAAGGATAATATGTATCGTAACTTATTAAAAAATAATTTGTGAAAAATAAACTATATGCATTTTGCGTTAATATTTTACATTTTACATTCTACATTCTCTGCTTCGACTAAAAAATTTATCGAACTTATGCATAAGTTAAACTGTGAATTATTACTTTATTTATAACATTACAAGCTAATTTTTTAAAATTTTCATTTTTTTCTTTTACGTAAAACTCTCAAAAGTCGACAATAAACATTAATTTACAAAGCATGTAAAGCAAAAGCTCGAAAATTTCGAAATCAATTTCTTACCCAGCGCGTATCCAAGCTCCCCAATTAACAAGCGCTTTAACAAAATCATTAAACGAAATTCTCGGCGTCCCGGCGCCGAAACACGCGAAAAGATTCATTTAATTCCGTCGACTTTCCCCGGGTACACGCGGCAACGCCGACAACGGCAAAAAGTCGTCGAATTTCCGCACTTCTCTCTTTAATCTACCGCGTGTCTCTCTTTTACCTTTTCCCTTCCTCTCTCTCTCTCTCTCTCTCTCTCTCTCTCTCCTCTCCCTTCTTCCTCTTGCTCTCTTTCTGCATTACAAGGGTGGCGACGGCGGCGGAGGAGGAGAGCAGCGTAGAGAGAGAGAGAGAGAGAGAAAGAGAGCGGAGTAGCAGCAGTAGCAGCAGCAGCAGCAGCAGCTCTCTTCCGCCTCGCTTCCTTCTTCCCCAAAACCTCCTCCGCGCGTCTGTCCCTCTCACCTTATTTCCGCGCCCTAACTAATTCCATCCCCGCGTTTTACTCTATCCTCGACTCTATCTATCTACCTATCCCACCCACTTCTCTCTCTCTCTCTCTCTATATATATATATATATATATATATATATATATATATATATATATATCTTTCTCCGTCTATTCCCTTTTCTCCGTTAGTTCTCATTCGCTCGCGAGTAGTATTTTGCGGAGGTAACTTAACTGCCTGAGGCCGCGCACCTATGAATATGCGCGACGAAGTAAGAAGCCCTACGGATCCTTTACTTTTTGGCATTGTCAAGGAGGCCCCGTGTCGCGGAGCGATTTATCAGCTTGAGCGATTGCACTGCGGGACGAGGCTTTTCTTTCTTTATTTTTACTTGCGACAATCCCGACTCTCTCTCTCTCTCTACCTCAGTTGCTTTCTTTCTTTCTTGCATGGAGTGTGCATATATGCGGATGTTTAGGTAGACCTTATGCGATCGAGACTTATGAACAGCCAAGAATGTCTCGAGGAAGAGAAAGAGAGAGAAAAATTTGAAATATATTGTCGTAATAATAGTAGTTTGATTTATTTTATATTTTTTATTTGAATTATTTCGGGGCGAATTAAATAATGCACCCAAGCATATATTGTCTACTTTTGCACAAAATTATAAAAATAAATTATAAAAAAACTGAAATATTATTTTAAACATTACTCGATGAAAATAATAAATTTTCTTTTTTAACAACAATAAAAAAAATTCTGTACAAATCAATTTTTTTTATGTATGAAAAAAAAAAAAAAAAAAAAACAAAATCTCGCATATAATATAATTCTAATTAGCCTAATTCCATAAACTCTTGGACACGTAAGAAGAGCTACCACCAAGAGCTACTTAAAAATTATCAAGCGCAGAAATATGCGAGCCAAGTTGATAAAATTTTAAAGCCTTATCCTGAAAATATAACCTCGCGGCAGTTATATCAACGATTCGTTGATTTTGGGAAACGCCTAAAATTATACCGCTCGCGAGAATCAGGACAATGATCGATGTCGCGCTATTCGGACGAGTGAAAATTCCGTTAACCGATGCTCATAGCCATTTCTCTCTCTCTCTTTCTCTCTCTCTCTCTCTCTCTATATATATATATATATATATATATATATATATATATAAGTCCGAAGAACCATCTCCTTTTTTTTTACAAACAGACCATAAAAATAAAAAAGAAGAGTCGCGATAAACTCGAAGCGGCGAGCGGTTTGTTGAGAAAAAAATTAAAAAAATAAATAAATAAAAGGAAAAAGAAAAAACGCGACGTAATTGGTCACACGTTGCGCGTGATTTAAACCAGCGCGGACTTTTACATCGGTCTGTGCTTTTTCCTGCGCGCAAAAGAGTACAGAGAGACACTTGGCAGCAATCGATCAGGACTAAGCGAAAGGAAGGTAAACGAAGAAGAAGAAGAAGAAGAAGAAGAAGAAGAAGGACGTTTCTTCGTTAGCGCAAAACGTAGCGGAGCCATTGGGCAGAAGCAAAAGTGTCGAGCATAGAGTAAAAAGTAAAAGACGTTGCTAGGTGGGTCGGAAGAAACGAACCGAGATGAAATATAATTGCGAATAATTGCGTTTTTTCGATATTCGATAAACTTTCAACGATGGATTATTAATTCGACATCGTGTACAACGCTGCTCGAGTTTTTTTAAATAAGAGAATTTTACACTATTATATTTTTTCTGATTAATGACGCAAATTTGCGTTTTATAATTGTCTATCCCCTCGATACCTCTTTTACAAAATCTTTGAGGAAAGCGTTCAAATTTTAAAAAGAATTCGTTAAATAATTGCTGTAAAACAAACGAGAAAGAAAGAAAGAAAGAAAGAAAAATAGATGAGAGAGAAAGTTAAAAATAAGACATTATGTTAAAATCAATTATATTAAAATTGATTAATATAATTAAATTATTTAAAAATTAATTTATTAGAATTATTTAGAGAATTATATTAAAATCTCATTTTTCTAAATCTAAATTACTCATTTCATTTCGTACTATACGATAAAAAAAAAAAAACCAACCAAAATCAAATAAAAAATCAAAACGATTCAGTGGCACAATAACGTTTTCATTTAAATGAAAGAAAAAAAATCATTTAAAAAAAATTGTGACCCTCGAGCTCAAAAAAAAAAAAAAAAAGAAAGAAAAAAAACCATTCAATAATAATCGCGACCGTCAAAGGCTTTTAATGCGTTCGAGCTCGACGCACCTCATATGCTCACGCATACATAAAGCGCAATACTCCCGATCGCTTATTCCGCGCCTTTAACAATTATTCCAAGCTCGCTTAGAAATATAACCGAGAAGAGAGATACTATATAGCCATTTCCCTTCCTCTCCCTCTCTCTCTCTCTCTCTCTCTCTTTCTCTACCATCGTCACGCTGTCTGCCGTTTGCGTGAGCGAATCTCCGGCTACCTCGCACAAACGATCCTCTCCACGTCTCGCTTTTCTCCCTTCTTCTCTTTACTCTTCTTGTAGGACGAGAAAAAGAGAGAGAAAGAGAGAGAGAGAGAGAGAGAGAGATAGATAGATAGAGAGTGAGGCGTCGAGCCTCCCACGCCTCGTTGTCGTCGAACGACGAGAAAACCGCTACGGGCAATTCCCTCTCTCTCTCTCTCTCTCTCTCTCTTTCTCTCCTCTGGCTTTATTTGCATTCGGGTCGATATCCAATTATCGTATATTAAACGGCCTCCTACCTTCCCCCCTCTCTTTCCACCTACTCTCCCCTCTCTCTCTCTCTCTCTCTCTCCTTCACCCTTTCTCCTGATTCTCTTCTTAAAGGACCGCCGCGCGCTCGTTAATTATCATTGTGATTAATTGTTTATTAATTATGCAACTTCGGCGTAGACCTCTGTCTTTCTTTTCCTCCCCCCTCCCCCCCCCCCCCCCCGTCCTCCCGTAACGAGCGACTTCGTCAGCGTGTGTCCGCTTATACATACTCACATACGTAGCTTGTAATAAGATAAAGAGAGGGTAAAGAAGAGAGAAAAAGTGAAAGACGCCGGGGAGTAAATTATGACGCGATTGGACGAATCTCTTTTTCTTTTGGTTTTATAGCATAATGTTTATAGTTTTATTGGGATAAACCAACGAACGCGATGCCGTTCGCTAAATATTATTTCTATATACACACAAGGATTCATTTTTTTTTTTTTTTACGTTTTCTTTTTTCGCCTCGAGGTGATACGTTTCTGAAACAAGCCAGTAAGACAGAAGGAAGGGTAAGACGAGAGAAAGAGAGAGAAAGAGAAAGAGAGGCAGTTTGTGTGTTCTATTTAATTTTTAATGATAAATCTGCTATACACGCAGCCGCGCGAGTATTTATATCGATTAGATTTGTGCATTGTAAATGCATCTTATAGCCTTGTTAAAGTAGTCGTTTGAGTAAATTATCGTCGTTTCTTCTTGGGAGGTGGGGTGGGGGAGGAGGGAGCGAGGAGCAAGGGGGAGGCAACACGTGTAAATTAATAATTGTATTTCGTTCTTTTTTTAACGAAGCTTTTCCGATAGGCGCGTAGTTTATACGCGAAAAAGACGAGAAAATAGATAAAATATACGTATTTTTATATGATTTATAATTGTCATGAAGGTGTATGCGAAATTTATCGCGAAAAAATCATTTTTAAATTGACGGAGTATAAGTGCCGGAAACTGATGCATAAATTATTTGGCAAATGCTGCCAAAGAACTCTTGTGAATGTGCCGAGGTAATTTATTAATTTATCATTTAATTAGTGAATTATACCATCAAGAGCGATGGTATATTATAGCCCTGCGTAACAATCTTGTTAACTAACGTTATCGATTTTTATTTATTACGTGTCAAAATTATTTCATACGCATAATTTACTTTATAAACTTTATACTTAATTTTAGATAATCATATCGTGTATATGTTTTATTTTAATTTCTTTATTGTATTTATATTTTTAATGTTCGGCGTAAAAAATTTATTTTACGACGTTTAATAAAAAACAAACTTCTGAACGGAAAAATGAATAATATGAATTGATAAGCCTATTAGATTTAAAACAGATAGAATCACATCTATTACTTATATGAGAATATATCATTTATAAAGATCCATTGTAAATAAATAAGTAAAAAATTAATTTTTAGTAATCTATTGTTACTTTTGAGTTAAAATTTTATATAGATTCAATACGAATAAATCTATGTGCTAATAAACGTAATATTATTATTTCATAATACATTTAAAAAATGAATCGATACTGTAAATGAAGTTGAATCATTATTATTGCATTGATAAAAATTTAAAACGTCAAGCTTTCTAATTATTAATGCATAAATTATTAATGTATTGTTTAAATTTTTTAAAATAAATTCAAAGCATCGTTTTGATTTACCGGCATTAATACAACCAAAGTCGTTATCAACTGAATTATTCATTCTATTAAATACATTCAATATATCTAAACCATAATTCGCAACCGCACGCCGTTTCACGCTCTTCGCACGCGTTCGCCAAACTATTTTTCGCAAAAATTCACGCTCTCGCTGAAGTTTTCATGCGAAAACGGATCGTAAATAAAAAAAAAAAAAAAAAAAAAAAAATGCAAAGTCCCACCCGAACGAAACCAAAAATCTGCAAAATGAATAATAGAAAAAAAAAAAAAAAAAAAAAAAATTGTATTTGACGTCACGAGCACGCATGCGTAAACCCATCGAGGTGTACATAAAGCTTCTAAAAATGAAAAAAAAAACGATGTTCGTATGTGTATATGTGTATGTGTGCGTGTGTGTGTGTGTACGTATGTATGTGGAGGCAGTACGCACATGTGCAGATTTTACCTTCGCTTGAAATCGGAGATGCATTATCATCGCTACGCTCGGGCACTCTCGTTTCTGTATATGTATATATATACCTTTCACTCTCTTTCTTTCTTTGTCTCTCTCTCTCTCTCTCTCTCTCTCATTCTCGCACAAAAATATATATAATTCGCCGGTCGGAAGGAACACGCAGGAATATAAGAAACGGAACACCGTGAAGTGTCTGAGCGCACTCGCGACTATAATTTCCAAGCCTCGAAAGAAAGAGAATCCTTCTCTCTCTCTCTCTCTCTCTCTCTCTCCCTTTTTTTTACTCTTTCGCTTAAAACCGGTGCGATAATCTCCTTTGCCGTTGGCAGTCGCCGCCAGTCGCCTTCGGTTCTCGATCTGTGTACAGATGTGGAGCCCCGACGCAAAATGTTTTTTCTCGGACATCCTAGAGCTTATACGGCATAACGCGTGCGTGTATTCCTTAGCTTCGCGCCAGTGAATCGAGGCTCTCTCATATACTTTTGCCGCTAGTGAGCTGCTTCTTTTGAACTTCTTCGCTTATTCGTAAAGGAGATACGCGAGCGACCGAGCGAACGAAATACTTGTAATGCTTGCTCAAAATTAATAAAATGCTAATTGCGCCGAGCGAGAGAGAATGAGAACGCTCTTTCCTCCAGTTCTTTTTGATTCTTTTTTGGTTTTATTTCTTCCTTTTTCCTATACTTATGCGCGTAAGAGCAATTATTATTGACGTTCCGATGCATCGCGCTACTTTTTCGCCTCAATTTCTATCCCGTAAATCATCGCGTTGCTCTTAATTGCTACACGCAGTTTTTTTTTTTGATTTTGTGATAATAGGATGAGTAGATTTAATGTTTTAATAATAAATAATAAATACATGATTTTTACGATAAATAAATTGTTTTTAATAATTTGGCGTGTCTTGAATAAACGCGTAAATTTGTATTTTAAATTTTAATGCAACGAAATAAATTAAGATTGTTTTAGATGTTAATTGCAATGTTTTTTTTATAAATGCAAACAGTAGTAGTTATTTAAAAATAACATAAAATTTCATAATCGATATAATTAGTAGCAGTAGCAACACACTTCAAATGTATTACCGATTGTCGCATAATGTACTATTTAAGCTAATCGTTTGTGGTTAAATTTCTTAACTTCTTAGTGATCTGAATTTAATCTATAAAATAAATCTATCCTCTTAATTTATGAAGTACTTTAATTTCTGTAACTATAATTTATTATATCACGGTGAAAATCTAATGATTATAATACTATATGTAATTACATTTACTAACTGCAATTGTAAAAATGAAAAAATATAATAATTTCTATGCACCACTTTAAAGCTTTGCAAAGGTCGCGACGATTAAAGATATTATTCAAATTTTAAAATAATAACGCTAAATGAATTGAGATAAACGCATAAAATGTTTAATCAGTTTTTACAGCGCATGTATTTTACGATTAATGATTTAACGTGTGCTATGAAATAAAAAGAAAATATGTAAAAATAAATAACGCGCGAAATTAAAATAAAACTTAAGATAAATGATAACATACACATCGTGATGCAATTCATCATGCGATATTTAATATTTAATTCACTTTTTTTTTGCGATTGATGAAACTGTATAATATAATAAATTAATATTTAACACGTAAACATGTATTCATTAACGATTCTTTTAAAATATCGGTGACTTTAATTCAAAAATCAGTAACAATAAATCAAAGTTAAAATCTTCACCGATAATTTTTCCGATCGATACTCTCATCTTTTCTTTTAATCATAGCCGGTTATTCAAGAAAGACTAATACATCCTTGCTTGGTATAGTACTAAAAGTCAACTGGAAAATTCTACAGGAAATAGAAATTTTATAGCATGTACACCATTTTTTTTTTTTTTTTTGTTTTTTGTTTTTTTTTGTTTTTATTTTTTAACTCGGTAAGTTCTCTCGTTGCTTCAGTAGCTCGTGTTTTTCTAATTAGAAGGAACGAGCTATTCTCGCTTGGAAGTATGAAAGGCCGCCGATAGATATGTTTTAATTTTTGCAAACTGCTTGGTAATTAACTTCCAGGTTGCGTTTAAGCTTATAACGTGGCTGTCTGATGAGCTTCTTTCCCCCCCCCCTCTCTCTCTCTCACTCTTTTCGTGTTCTTGCCGTTCTTCATTTTCTACGCACGCACGCCCATACGCACGTAAATACAGTTAATATTATCAATTAATCTTTTGCATGAGCTCAAGTTGGGTTTCGCGTTCTTTCTACTTTTTCTTCTTCTTCTTCTTTTTATTTCTCTCTCTCTCTCTCTCTCTCCTTTATTATTGCATGTACGTTGACTGACATACAAATGCATGTATAATAAGATGCTTTAATCTTACTGCAATTAATTCAATTTAACGATATGTATATTTTTTAATCACTTTATTTGGCTATATTAATTATTGCACTTGATATTTTGATTTATGAATCCGATTAATAAATTAATATAAAGATCGTTCTAATCAAGTGTTGCGATTAAATTATGAAAAATATCTTTATCATGCGTTATTTGTGTGTGTGTGTTTTTTTTTTTAATAAATCAAACAAAAATTAAGAAAACAATGTATAATTTTTATGGAATTGTAAATTAAAGAAATAATACATTTTTATGAGTGCCACTGATAATCATAGAGTAATTTGTTGAATGAACATGTGTTTATATTAAATTTCTTGTAAATCACTTGGATATCTATTTGTTTCTTTTTATCTTGAAAATAATCATTTTTTTATATTAAATAAAAAAAAAAAAAAAAAAAAAAAAAAATGAAATAAAAAAAAAAAATAAATTCAATATCTAAATTTTTATTGGAATTTTATATTTTAGTTATATAACACATTATATGCGTTTCTAATGTTTACTAAATCTTAATTAAAAAAATTGTGAATAATATTAACGCTAAATTGGACTAAATTAAAGCTTAAATTTAATTCATTTCTTTGTCCACTGGTCATTCTTTTAGAAAGCAGTCATTTTTACTGTTTTTTGAGCAATATTAGTATACACTAAATTTCAATTTTTTTAGTGTTAATCGATAAAGTTTTAATTATGAAAAGATGTTTTTAAAAAAATATCATTTCAATTAATAATTGTAGTTAAATAATATGGAATAAGTCAATTTTATTTAACTGACTTTGGAATAGGTTACTTTAGAAAGCGCTTTTCAGTCGCAAAAGCTAGATATTAAAACTTATGTCTTTTGAAATCCTTGTAATTTTATTTTGTACTTAAAAACGAATGAGTTAAACTCTAAATTTTTAATCTTATATTTTTAACATTGACGTCTATTTTACACATAAACGTGAAAGATTAATAATTTTATAATAAGTTTTTCAGCAATACAACTAGAAAGTCACTTTATTAGTGATAAAGAATGATGTTTAATAAAATAAAATGTTATTATTCTTCTCTTTATGTGTTTATACGATCCTAAATTTTAATATCTGTAAATAAAACACATACATTTACCATTAACATATGTTTTTACACCATGAGTTTTAATATCAGTTTTGTTATGAAATTGCAAATGCAGTAATATTACTATTTTACGTCTATTTACACAACTTAATTTATTATGTGTGAATTATTTACAATAATAATGAATTAAAAATTTTATATCGCAATGTAAAGCATTTTTCTTGAAAAAGTCTTGAATTTCGTGCTACATTAACAGATTCATGTAATATTCTTGCACAACATTCGTTAAAACGTGTGTGTATGTGCAGTGAGTATTTTAAGTTTTAAATTAAATTTATGTTTGATTAAAATTTAATTTTCATAATTTAAATTATTCCACATATGTATATTAATTACAAAGAATATTTATTAAAGAAATGTTATTACTTATAGAAAATCAATTTATAAATAGAATCTTTAAAATTACTTATAATGTTGAAATAATTATTAGCCTTATTTAAATTTTAACAATAAAAAATATTTGGTTTTGAAAATATTCAATAAATAAATCAATTAAGTAAATAAATTTAATATCTTTAACCATTAAAACGT
The DNA here is from genome assembly GCA_949987625.1 of Chalcis sispes. Classification (NCBI taxonomy): domain Eukaryota; kingdom Metazoa; phylum Arthropoda; class Insecta; order Hymenoptera; family Chalcididae; genus Chalcis; species Chalcis sispes. The sequence continues at coordinate 74,683,025 of OX465094.1, forward strand.
ATAATATTAAATAATATATACTTAGCTGTATGCCCGCGAAAAATAAAATTTTTAAAACAAATAAAATAAAGTAAACCGGCGAAACTTTAACAGAGCGCATAAAGAAGCAAATACGCGTAAACTCAATCGCGGCAACACCCACGAAAATGTTAAAATTGCCGCTCAATCATTTTTTTTTTTTTTTTTTTTTTTTACCGATACCGAAGTAAAGAGGCAAAAAGATCGCTCAATCAGCCGGGATTCAAGGAAGCGCCTGAAAAAAAATGAGACAATGCGTAAGCGCGGTTTCATCCCGCTGATACGCTCACCAACTCAAAGAAGATATCCGCGTACTTATCTCTCCTTGTGCGCGAAACCGCCATGAGCCGTCAATTCGGAAGAAACAGGTTTTTTGAGGTGCAATCGATTCGCGACGGACACCGCTGCTCTTTTCTCTTATCCTTCCTCTCTCCCTCTCTCTCACTCTCTCTCTCTCTCTCTCTCTCTCTCTCTCTCTCTTTCTCTCTCTCTCTCTCTCTCCTCATAGGAATCGATTTTTCTTAGGGTGGATGCGAAACCGATTCAAATCGCTCCTTCCGCAAGATCGCGCAAAGTTTAAAAGTGTATAGTTGTTTGTATGTGCGGAGATCGACGGGTGCGGGAGAAACCGTTTCGTCCGAAGAATAAAAAGAGTGCTTGGAAGGCAGGAGGATTGCTGATTTATAAAGAGAGTCGTTGTGCTACAGGTACTTTGTGCGGAATGAACGAGAAAAAGTGAGAAGAGGAGGAAAGAGAGGAGTGAAAAAACTTTTCGCCTCGTCGACGGTGGCCCCAAGCTCCGTGTCTTCTTCTCGGAAACTTACCGAGAGAAAGAGAGAAAGGATGAGATTAAAGAAGCGAGCCGCGCGCCGAGAAACACTTGCGCCTGTGAAATTGCTGATTTATAAGTTTCCTCTTTCCTTCCTTTACTTACACCGCGGACGTTGCGGTGGACACGGACAAGTCACACTGAGATATTAAAAAAAAAAAAAAACAAAAAAAAAAAAAACAAAAAAAACTCATTGATAGCACGATCTTTTGCTCTTTCTCTCTCTCTCTCCCCTCCCCCCCTCTCTGTACGACGCAACGCTTACTCGCGCAAAGATGATGAAGAAGTTTCATTTAATCTAATTGAACGTTTATTGTATATGGGATGAAAGAAAACGTTGCGCTGTGAATAAGTAAGATCCTTTTTTTTCCTTGCGCGCGTAAAAGGACAAATAAATAACTGCTATTATCATGATTATTCACTAATTTAAATACTACATTGTATCTACGTTATTTTTCTACGTTGTAACAATATATATAGAAAAATTTTTTATTCGGAAAATGTTGTTATTTTATTACTTGTTATTGAAATATATTCAATAAAATTATTCATAATAATTTTTGCCGAAGTAAATTGTGTTTTGATGAAATTTTTCTGCGACGACAAATATTATGCTTCGACAGGATAATGTTAAATATTGTACATATTTATCTTGGTTTAAAAGATGTATGATAAAAATTTTTGTTTGTATTCTACGATTTAATGTGCGGTCACTTGCGTAATTATATATATATATATATATATATATATATATATATATATATATATATATATATATATATATATATATATACACATTTTATTCAAGAACGTGATATTTTTCTGGTGCGATTAAAATATTCTTTTAACAGTCACTTTTTTAACTTCAACCAACATTATTTAATTTACATTGATACGATGATAAATTGAAATAATATTTTTAGCAATCATGTTATTTTATTTAAGTTATGACTACGCATCTAAGAAAATTTTATTGTTTTACGTTAATAAATTATTTAACTTATAGTTAAAGTTTGTTATTACTTTTATATTTTTTCAATATAATATAAGATATTAAGTTAGAAAGTAAAAATTGTTTAAATATTGGTATATTTTTATTAATAAAAAAAGTTATTTATAATAATAAATTTAGTTATTTATTAAATCACTCATTTTTGAAAAATTATTAAAAATTGTTGTTGTTACAGCTAAAATAATATTACTTTGAATGCGGGATTCTAAAATAGGTTATAAAATAGCAGCTTGCTTCAGGACTATTTATTTTTATTTATTTATTTATTTATTTATTTATTTTTTTTTGTTTTTAATGCGAAATAGCATTCCGAGTCCTAAATGGAAAAAAAGCAAAATAGATCTACTAGTGTGCAAACGAGCAATTTTTTTTTTTTTGTTTCGAAAAAATAAAATGCCCACATACACACGTGCGCACATATGCTTGAAAAAGTGCAAAGGTAGACACGAAATTCTGACGCGTCACAAAAGAAGAAAGAAGAGAAAAAAAGAAAGACATCACGCACATTCGTCCAAAGGAAAGAAAAACAAAAAGAGGAAGAGAGAAAATGAACGAACGAAGTAACAAACAAGATAAAGTGAATCACGAGATAGATTAGAGACGGAAGAAGAAGCAGAGAAAAAGCCGCGCGGGTAGAGGCGAGGTTCGAGCCGTAGGCTATATACGCCTGCGCCGAAAACGTTTTTACCGACGAAACTAACCGCGGCGTTATATGCACACGCACACACGTGTGTATTATACGGGTTGACCCGTACGCGCACGCACGCACGGGTCGATTATTTTTTTTCTCTTCTCGAGCGACGATTACCGCGGCGAGAGGAGGAGGCGAGAGTGGAAGTCTAACGTCGCGAGCACGAAACCGCATCACGCACACGCGTCGTCGCCGAAGATTCCTTCCTCTTCCGACATTGCAAATTGCCTTTTAGAACAGTTTCGAATAACGCGCAAACTCGTGTGTATGCGTGTGTGCGTATGCGTCTATGCATCCCTCCCTCCATTTTTTTCTATATGTGCTTCTGACTCTTTTTCATTTTTCGAAAATAAAATTAAAACGCAAAAAATAAAAATAAAAAAAAAAATAAAAAAATAAAAAAAAAAAAAAAAAAAAACATGAAAATGTTTAAACGGGCAAAAGAAGGTCTGCTTTTATGCGCGAGGGAAAATTGCGTTCGTGGAAGGGCATTTGTTGTCGGCGAGGATACTTTTTTCATCGTTTTTTTCTTCACGCCGTGTATTATGCGCGCGCTCCTTAGTCCGATCGTTGCGGTGAATTTGATTTTCGAATTCGTCTTTGTTCTTTCTGAAAATAATCGTTCTCTACTCGAGAAGATGTGTGTATTTTGAAATAGAGAAGTTGTGCGATTTCGTATATTTTTAATCTGTAAATTGTAAATAGTTGAGATAGATTTTATTTTATAATTTTACGTTTATATATTGTTTTATACGGGTTGATTCAAAATTTTGTATCAATGAGAAATTTGAAATTTTATCACGGAAATCAACGAATTAAGATTTTACTAATTTTTTTTACCCTTTAGCTTGTCCGAAAGAAGAAAAGGAAAAAAATAAACTTCGTTAACGTTATTTAATTATTATGGCGAACGAATCCGAAAGTATTAAAAAAATTAAATTTTGAAAAGGAAATGGATTTATTTATTTAAAGACTTTTCAATATCTGCCATTATTTTAAGAATGTTATAGGAGAGAAAAGCAGCTTGCAATATCACATGACATCCGTGGAATCCAATTTAAAGATAATCTTTAAAAAATGAATTAAATTTCAAAGTGCGAAATTTATTCTCGGTAAGCTATTCCATTATGCAGGTTTATATAATTTAATCATGCGAGGTATAGTTGGCGGTTGATTTTGTATTTCCAAAATTAAATCTTTTGGAATCTTAATGAACGTGAAAATTTACAAGATTTCTAATGTATATATGTACAAGAAATAGACACGATATACTTTATTAATTTGAGTAAATATTTAAACAGATTTACATTTATTTTTGTATTAATTCCACTTATTAAATTTTGTGAATGAATTCTTCAAGTTACTCTACATCGAAATAAATTGAAATAAAATTCATTCGTAAAATTACAATAAATATCACTGGAGATTTCGTAACAATTTCGAGCTGACAAATGAAAAAAAAAAAAAAAAAAATTGTATAAAATAACTGCACTTACGCGTAAGCGTATCTAAGCTTTCTATTCGGTACTTTAAACCCTTTCCTCGTGATTTTTTAATCGCGATCGTTCTCCTTTTCTTTCTCCTCGATCATCATTCATCCTCCTCGCTTTCGATATCTTTCCGAGTCATTGATGTCTGTTTTCTACACACGTACGAGCCGTAGGGCAACTGTCTTTTCTCTCTCTCTCTCTCTCTCTCTCTATCTCTTTCTCGGCTGTCGCATGTATACATATGCACGCACGTGCTTTCACACGCGCGCTTTACGAGAGAATCTTCGCGCGTGCGCGCGTTCCGGCTTTTATATACGTATACGTGTGCTTTAGACGCACGCGTGATGAGAAAGAGCGTTTATAAGAAGCAAAATTTTCCAAGCGAAAAAGGAACGAGTTTTGAGAAATTGAAAAGGACTTTTGCCGCTTTATGCCGCTGCTGTTGCAACTTACTATACTTAAGTTGATTCTTTGGAGTTGAAGAGGAATAAGGAGAGAAGGTCACTCGATTAACGCACGCGTACGCGTACACGTGTATACGAGGGGGAAATTGCACGAGCTTGACCTTTGTTAAGATTGCGAGGTATGCACGAGAGTGATAATTGTCTTCTAAAACGCAGGGATTGAGAAAACTGTAATTTAACATCATTTTTTTTTTTTTTTTTTTTTTTTTTTTTAAGTATTAAGATTTTTAATGTTAATTATTAACTTTTCGTAACTGGCAAAGGATTAGTACTGCAAAAATTAATAAAAGATATAATTTATCAAAAATCAAGCTGCGATCGCCAACTCGAAAATTTACAAACGTATCGACTCGTACTTTCCCCAACATCGAATATTCAGTAGAAACTTAGCACTTGTTTACGGGGTCTCTTTTCCTTCCTTCGACTTCTCCATCTCTTTCGTCTCTTATTCGGCTACCAACGTCGTTTCAAACTCCGAGGCACGCAGACACGGCCAGACGGTCGAAGGGCCAAACTATCCTTTTCTCTCTCTCTCTTTCTCTCTCTTAGTCCGCATTCTGCAGACGGTTCGTTTTGAATACGTAATGTCGCGTGCGTGTGCCAACGGCCAGACGCTATAATACTCATCGCTCGCTCGCGCGTACCTTTATATACATGCGCATAGCCGTGAGTGAGAGTGCGTTTAGGTTAGCGCGCGTGCGTGACGTATGTGCGTGCGGGCATAAAACTCTCTTCTACCCCCGGTGTGTCTGGATCGGAGTCGACAGGAGCTCTTTCTCGTGAGGTTATTCAACGGTGCGTGCGCGTTTATCCTCGAGTGCCGGCTGTTATACGTATATGTGTCTACGCGATTTTATACACAAGTTTAGCGAATCTTTATGCGAAGGAGTTTATTTCGTTTATTTTTTTTTTTTTTTTTTTATTTTTTTATTTATCGATATACGCGTACTTTTTATCTTTACTTTTTATGCACAGTTGAGGTTTTCGCAAGCGAACTATGAGCTTTGAAAATAATTTGGGATAAAATTATTTACAATGATTGGGTGCAACGAAAGTTATAATGTTATAAGGGATTCGAAAATAACCGTATGATTATTGTGAAAAAAAAGTGAAAAAAAGTTTTTAAAAACTATGTATGATAAATTGGCTCAATTCGTTTAATAATAGTGTAGTATAATATATAAACAGAAATAAGTTTTGAAATCAATTTGTAGAAAAAAAAAAATGAAAAACATACTTTTTTTTTTTCATTGCGGTTTATATCGGAAAAAAATTCATATTTTCTATATTATTATTCAAATTTTTTAAATTTGTGTGCGTAAAATTAGCAATGCAATCGACTACCTTTCCCTTTTAACTATAATTTTATGAAATTTTCATTTAAAAATAAATGTATTACGTTTATAAAATATGCATTAACAAGATACTACTTAAAAATTTATCGGTACACAATAAACAATATTAAGCATATGCCATTACCCTTTATTAAGGCTCGAATTATCCATAATTTATCTATTTGCGTATAATTACATTAAAACAAACGTTAAGCTAAAAATAAAAAAAATAGGAATCCACCGCAACCAGCAATCACACCGTAAGAGAAAAGACAGGAGATTTCTCGAGACGCATCGAGAATCGAATAATCCGCGCTCTTACATAATCGTCGTGGATTCGCGAAAACGATGCCCTTTCTCTCTCTCTCTCTGTCTTGTGCATGAACCAAGAGAGATTTCCCGTAATCGCCGCGTGTCTTTCTCTCGGTCTCGCTCTTTCAGACGCAGCTATCCGTTTCAGGACCTGAAGCGCGCGCGAGCGTCGTGCGCTCGCGGGCCTCGGGAATCGAAGGAAGCGATCGTGCGCTCGCACGAGGAGACGCACGAGCGGTTCCCACGAAGATCTCTCCCTCTCTTTCTTCCTCTTTCAAGTTCGGTGAACGTTAGAGTAAAAGAGAGAGAGAGAGAGAGAGAGAGAGAGAGAAGGAGCGCGTGCAAGTCTTGGAGTTCCTCGCGAGATAGGAGAGAAAGAGAGGCCTATCTCCTCTCGTATATAGCGAAAGAAGCGTGTACTAACACTCACACATATACGTACATAAGCAAACGTAGAGGCTAAGCGAACGGCTCGGTGGTTCTGCGCTCGTTTTATCCTGCGAGGGAGAGAGCAGCAAGGAGCCAAGCATTTCTCTCTCTCTCTCTCTCTCTCTCTCTCTACCGGATTCGAGAGAATATATATGTACAACGAGAGAGCGTCCGCGAGCGTTAATACCCGGATAGAGAAAAAAAGGGTAGACAAGTGAAAGAGAGAGAAAGAAAGGGAGAGAGAGAGAAAGAGGGAGAGAGTAAAGAAATTAGAGAACAAAAGGGACAGGGAAAATGTGTAATATATGTGTATGGGCGGGGAAACGTTGAAAACACGTACATACAGTGTATGTAGGTTTTAAACGTGCGATTTGCGGTCGGTTTTAAAGGGAACTTTTTCAACGCGCGAATGCGTATTGGGATATCAAAGATATAGGTTAAAACTTTTGGTTTATCAGATGCTTTTAATATTTCTTCTTTTTTCATTAACAGTGCAGTAAAATAGTCATTCTTCCTTGTATTTATATTGCGCTGCTGTATGCTATATTAGAATAATGATTTGTTAACTATCTGATAAAGACTGTATGTATATGAAAATTTTGCACTGTTAAAAATGATAAAGTAAAAGATTCTGTACGTATATATTTATATTCGGACTAACAAGATGATAAACGGATAAATTTATTCCGAAAAAAAAAATAGTAGTATCCCGATCATGATTTTGACCAGCGGCCGATTATCTTCAATTTCAATCGCATATAGTATTATCTAAAATCTACAAAACTGTCCACCTTGTACACGCATATCGTGCATATATATATATATATGCATATATATACACATATATCCACCTAACCGCACATGAACGAATTTAGCTCGAAGTAATAGCTCGGAGTTATACTGAGCCAGGGACAATTTGCCCGCGACGGGGAAGAAGAAATTCTCTGACCGCAAAATAGAAAAAGAGGGAGAGAGAGAGAAAACGAATTCTCGAGGACGTTCGGTATAAAAAGCTAAGAAGACGAAGAAGAACGAGCGTAAAGGAAGCAAAAAGATAGAGAAAGACAGAAAGAGAAGGAATAAGAGAGAAAACGTCTAACGGTCGCGTCCTTCGGCACGCAGGACCTCGCCGTGATGACCGCTTGTGCACGCGATCCGACGCAGCGAGAGAGAGAGAGAGAGAGAGAGAGAGAGATGAGGTCTCCTATTCATTTGGCGTGTAGTCCGTAATGTGGCGATATGAGCTCGTGCACGCACCCGTGCGTTTAAGTGTACATATGTGTGTGTATGTGCGCGTGTGCGAGTCTATACGAAGCGATTACACGTTTTGCTTCTCGTGCAAAAAGGAGAAAGGGAAAAAGAACGGTTTTGAATGTTTGGAAAGCATAGTATACTTACTGCAACGATTTTTCTTATCTCGCTCTCGCTCTCTTTCTCTCTCTCTCTTTTGCTCTTGAAACTGCGGTATCAATTACGGTTTATGATTTTTGCTCCATCGTTCGACCTTATTCTTCCTTCTTTTTTGTATACATTTTCTATTTTTCGGGAGTTTTTCTATTCGATTTATCATTAATTAGTGCTACTTCCTTAGCTTTTCGATTCCAAAAATGAAATACCTTGAGTTTAACATTATTATTTTTTTCGTATACAGTGAATACATTTTTAAGATGTTAAGCAAATTTTTATATTATTTTTAATTAAATTATTAAAAGATATTAATAAATCTAATATATTTATTCGAGAAACAAATAAAAATTGTTATGTCTTAAATAGAAAATGAAAAACTATAAAATAAAATTTTCAACTAGCATAATAATTACACAGAAATTCGTTTATTTACATGAACTATCGTTCATTTAAATTTTATCAAATTAATAATTTTAAATAATTTTATCAAATTAATAAAGCAGTAAGTAATGCAAAAATTGCAGATAAAATCAATTGCAAAACTAACGAAACAAAAATATCTTATTGTATCTAATCGTCATCGATAATCAACGTACGATAAGTGGAAGTTACTTATGGTACATTACCTTCTCTTATCAGGACCTTTGACATTTTTCTATATCTTTTTTATTTTCCAGTAGTGGTTGTGAAAATTTCGCAAACGTTGTAACATGTCTCAAATGTTCAATTTCTGAAATGTTTTAAATAATATAATTTATTTTAAATTGTTTGATAATAATTTAATTATAAATTTGTGAAAAAAATTTGAGTTAAATCTCTCTCGCTTAAATGTTTCTAATTAGGCAAATTTTATACGTAAATTTTTTGATAAATTATTTGCAACATATTTAAAAATCGTAACAAAATACGCAAAAGACGTCATTTTTTATTTATTCGTTATTTTTTTTTTTTTTTTTTTTTTTTATCGTATTTATTTATGTCGAAATATAAAATATAATTTAAATAAATTTCATCCTATAGTAACGTCATCGTATTTGAATTAACTATTTGAAATTACGAATCACGTATACCCATATCCGTATTAAACGTGACAAATTCGGATAAAATCTTATAAAAAAACATATCGATATCGTCTAACAACTCGTCAATTAGAAAGCTTGACAAATATTCGCAGCGCAAACACTACATACAAAATCGATAAAAACCAATAATCCTCTCTAACGCTTTAGCATTGCACAAACCGAGTCGGTCGCGCACTCGTTGCGAAAACTCGCTCGTGCAAGAGCGAACCTATGCATATATATATATATATATACATACATAGACGAACGTACGATAAAATAAAAAAAAAAATAAAAAATAAAAAAAAAAAAAAAAAAGCAAAGTCTCGCTCTCGCTTCGATTCGGCGAAAAGCGGCGATTTTCGTCGCCACTCCGCGGCCACCACCATTTCTCTCAACGTGTACATGTATAAATATATACGTGTATACGCGCCAAAGGGAAAGCGCGGATATAGCGAGCTTGGCTTAAAAACGTCGGAAAAAAAAAGGGAAAAACAAAAAAAAAAAAAAAAAAAAAAAAAGATAACGAAAAAAGTAACGAAGGAAAGAAGAAGGGATACGCGCGCCTGCAACACAGCCGGTAATGAAATTGCCATTGCTTTTGTTCCGCGCGAACGCCTCTCTTTCTCTCTCACCGATAAAGAGAAAGAGAGAGAGAGAGAGAGGGCCATCGGCAAAGTAGCAGTGGTATATAGAAACTACCGGGATGGTCGAGTCTGCATATATATACATTGTGGCGTGGTTGGTGGTCTCTCGTCGGTAAAAAAGTGAAAACCAGAGCGAGATGAGAGAGAAAGAGAGGCAAACCGCGTGATTGCGCGTGCCGTTCAAGCTGTATACCACCTCCATCACCGCCGCCCTCGCGACCATCGCTTCCCATCGTCGTCGTCGTCATAGTTGACGATGTGCGTATTACGTACGACGCCGTTACAAGCTTACGAGTGTGTGTATGTGTGTGTAAGGGAGAGAAAGAGAGAGTAAGAGTGAGAAAGAGTGAGAAAGCAATGGCGCACGCACGAGCTTTGTCATTAAGCTGTTACTCGCGCGCTACGAGTTTTCTCTGTCTATCGAGAGTTTCATCGAGTCGTTGTCGTCGTCGTTTTTGTGGATTTTATAATTGTCAAGTCTTTGTTGGGACTCGAGTGTTTTTCGGGAAAAATCGACAGGTTTACACACTTTGGAATAAAAGTGGAAATGAGATTTTGGGTTTGTGTGTTGTCGTTATTAATGTATTATTTGGTAAAGATACTTCGTCATTTATTTGCACGTTGAAGATAAAAAAAAGCCCAAAATAAAAATTAATTGAATTTATTAAGGCGCTGAAAAGAATTATTTTAGCCCAAACAAATTTTTTTGTTTTTTTTTTTTTTTAATGTTACGAAAGAATTTTTCATTTTAAATTATACAATATCTTGTAATTTTAATAATGTAAATTATATTAAATCTGCTTGAACAATGCATTAAATTTAGAATTTTGCTGTGTACCTCAAGTGTAACTTACGTTGTAATCTTAAGTTATAACATTTAATTTGGTTAATCAAAATAATTACGTTGAATTTTAAAATCCAGATAATTGCTAAAGTTAAACAATATTAAACAATGTTAAACATAATTAATATTAAACTTGATTTCTTACAGATAATATCCGATAAGTTGAGCGTTTTTACAAATTGAAGACTAAAAATTCATAAAATTTAGTAGCAAAATTTTCAATTGCACAAATCATAAAGCATTATTGTACACTAGTCTATAAAGTTATACAGGATACCGAATTTGTATGGTCTGGTAAAGAGAGTAGCGCAAAAAGTCAGCAGTAGCAACACCGACGTATAGTCGATTCGCATGACTAAACTTCGAGAGCGATTCGAAAATCTGCTCTCTCTCTCTCTCTCTCTCTCTCTCTTACTCTCTTTTCTCTTAACACGGAAGGCGCAATTTTCTTTGTCAACCTCGTCGAAGCCATCGACGCGGACAATTATTTTCTAAGCGAAGAAACTTAACGCGAGAAGACAATGACGATGACTACGACGATGGAGAGTAATGCCATTTACAAAGAGCTACATCATTACGTTGCCGAAGGAAACGAGAAACGAGGAGAAAACATGACGATAGAAAATTTAGATACATCAGTAAATCAGAGTACTTCAGGGAATATAAGTAACGAGTGATTATTATTAATTTAATAATGAAATTTAATTATCGTATTATTTTTTAAACGAATATTTATTACAATCTTTTTGGCTCTTGATTAATTAAATAAATGAATCGGTTTTAAGAAAAAAAAATTTAATTATTCATAGACGGTTATTATAAAAATGTAACAACTTCAACATTATAACTAAAGTAAAAAGAAATATATGAAATTATTATGTCGCGGTTTCCATCTTTAAAAAATAAAATTTAATACCCAAAGAATGTTCAAAAGTTACAATTAATAGCAATTAATGCAAATCGAATCGTGAATTAAAAAACAATATTTTATTTATAGCCAACGATTTACTGTAATCCTGCATATTTATGCAAATAAAACACCGTGAAATTACCAATTCCCAAATAAAAAAAAATCCTACCTAAAATAAGATACCAATGTAAAGTAGGAACGCTCTGCAACAATAGAACATGAGAAAAAAAAAATGAAAGAGAGAGAGAGAGTAAAAGAGAGAGAGAGAGAGAGAGAGAGAGAGAGGTTGGTAAGCCATGGCGCGTCTCTTCCAAGATTTTATCCGTAATTACGGATACTCTCAACGAAAAAACCGGAGGAACGCGTTACTGTCGAAGAACTATGTATAGAAAGAGAGAGAGAGAGAAAGAGAGAGAGAAAGAGAGAGAGAAAGAGAGAGAGAGAGAGAGAGAGAGAGAGAGAGAGGGAATACTATATCCTTCGCTCTTCTTCATCGTCGTCGACGCGGGCGCGGAAGTATAAAATCTCGGGGACACAAAAACCTTTCGGGCGGATAAGCCCCGTCGCTTGCGGTGGCGATGGATATTCGCCGGTGTAGCCGAGTGAGACGACGCGTTGCGTATATATATATATGCTCGCCGATTGCAATTGTTCTCTCCCCTCTCTCTCTCTCTCTTTCTTTCTTTTCCTCTCCGTGTTTTTTTCGCTCCATCCGTCCATCTCTCTCTCTCTCTCTCTCTCGCTCTCTTACTCCTTTTCTTTTTCTTATACCCGTGCGCTGAAAACGTCCTTTATTAAGGTTGAGCTCGTAATTGATGCACGTAAAGCGTGCTCTTGCATAATTGCTTATTTTCTTGTTGCGAGCGAGCGAGCGAGCGAGCGAGAGAGCTAGATAGCTAGCTAGCGCTAACTCTTCTTGCTCGAGATATTTTATTATATGAAAATACTTCGTGTCTTCTTCTCTCGCTTGCGCGAGCGCTTCCAGAAAATGGGATTTGATAAGTATTGAGAATTCTTTTACACGTTGGATGACTTATTATCGAACGCTTTTTCAAACGGTTTGCTTTTCTTTGAAAGCTTTGCCTGTGCAATAATTATTGCTATATTTTTTTACTTCTTTTTTTTTTTTTTTTTTTTTTTTTTTTTTTGTTAGGTTTTGCATACTTATTTATATGTACGAATACATTTAAGCAAGTTCTTGAAATTCACTGAAATAACGCGTAATTTTTTTAAGCAATAAATTGTCTTTAAACTTTTTTAATACATATTAATTATTACATGCCAATTTTTATAGTTATAATAATAAAGCTCTCATAATTAGGATAATTTTTAATATAAATTTTGTAAATAAAAAATCCTGTAATAGTTCGTTAATTATGAATTCATAATTTCAGTAGAAAGAGATATATCGATCAGACCAAGATATAATATATCGTATCCTAGTTTAACAATAAAGGTATTACCGATCAATTTTTATTACGAAAGCAACAAACTATCCTTAAAGTTCTCCTACAATCAAATATAATTTGACGATCAAACTTTTATAAAAACATCGATCGGATCGTCGTGTATACGCTTACGCGCTTCGTATGCATCGTCGACGAAGCAGTGCGACAACTACCATCGCGGCAAAAAAAGACCACCGCGTCGACATCCTAGAAATAATGATACGTACAAAGCCTCCTCAAAGATCATTACCTCCCCGCTTAAATAACAATGAAACGAGACAAAAAGAGCTCGCTGTTAA
>OX465094.1:74698719-74718719 GCA_949987625.1 Chalcis sispes
AAAAAAAAAATTCAATCGATCCATAAAACAACGAAAATATATAAGTATATTTCGAAGGTTAGACAATGAAATAAGAAAAGGAAGAAAAATAAGCAGGTGCGTGAGCGCGAGCAAAGTAAAATACAAAACGAGGAAATTGAACATGCGGTGTCGTCGCATCTCTCGTACACACGCACACATACACACACACACACACACATATAGTCGCAACGTTAGCGATGACGATCTTTACGAGCCGTCTAAGAGTTGCGCAACGTTACCGAATGTATATATATATCTATATATATGCATGATCGCTAATTGCCCGCCAATGGCCGCGAGACTACTCGTGCGATTTTTATCCGAACGGAAGTGACGAGCTAAAGGATTGTGTATGTGTGTGTGTGTGTGTGTGTATGAGCGATGTGTAAGTTATGAGATCGACTGATTTTTCTTCGAGAATTCTCATCTTCTTTGCTTCAATGTTTTATTTTTCTTTTTTTTTTTCTTTTCTTTTCTTTCGTTTTTTTTTTTATTGTTTTTTTTATTTTTTGTTTCGTTGCTACTTCTTGCTCGACGCGGAATTTATTTTTGCATCGGGATACCGCGTACAATTAGCAGAACAATGAATAACGAGACGTGACGCTTTTTTCCCGAGTTTGCGAATTTTTGCTAAAGTTGAGCGATCGTAAGGTATTGTGGTCGAACGAATGCGTGTAACGATAAAAAATCTACGGGGAAGATAATTTTAACAAGATTGCAATTGTAGAGAATAAGCGGTATAAATTAAGATTTGATGTTTCTTTGACTATTAGAATAAAGAATTTTGAGAATATTGTAACTAACGATTATTATACTGCACAAGTCATATAGTATTATTTTTAGCACTAGAACAAAAATTGATTATTTTATTTTCAAGGCCTTTTAATTATACTTTCGCTTGTGATGTACGCGATGAATTTACGGTAATTTATCGTTTCGATTTTGAGATATAATCTTTTAAGTGTACGAGGAAAAATTTTTGATAACATTTATTATTGGAAAAATCTTATTAAACTTTTAAATTATTAAAATATTTAATAAATTTTACTATTTCATAAGTACTAACAAATATTTTATATAAAATAATCGACTGAAAATTATTTTTACTACCATTAATCTTTACTCAAGCGACGCAGTAAGATTTAAAACGAATAAAATTTAAAATGATATAATTCTATCGACTTTAAGAATCCTCATTCATTCGTACGCGAACTTTACAATCCGAATCGAGTCTTGAACAATTCTTAGAATTTTTCTCGGCCGCGGTTCCAAGAATTTACGCGACCTTGGAGAGCATCAAAACAAACTATTCGCTTCGCGCAGCCTATTAAACATGTACTTGTGTTGTCTCTTTAAATTTTAATGAATGACTGCTTTACTTTCATTGACTATTTATTTTCGAATTAATTATAAATTTATTATATAAATAAATTTTATTGAATAAAATTGTTTTTTGTTTTTTTTTTTGTTTTTTTTTTTTGTTTTGTTTCGGTACGTAATTTAAATAATTATACACATTGCAATTGAATTTTAAAGTATACAAAATAACTTAAATTCTACCTTCATTTTTTTATTCTAATAGTAAAAGTCGTACTTTTGATTTTTTAAAGTTACATATTCTAACGAGAAACTTTTTTATTCGCCAAATGAGTATATTGCCGACATTAAAATGAACAAAAAAAACAAAAAAAAAAAAAAAAAAGGAGATCGACGAAAAAAGCAAGCAGAAAAAAAAGGTTATAAAAGAAAAAAAAAAAAAAAAAAAAAAAAAAGGAACTAGAGTTTAACTAAAATCCAATACATAATTTAGCAGGTGTTCACCCATACCTACAAGGACACATACCCACACACATACACCAACACGTGCACGTAAACCAGCCGTAAAGGTAGCGCAATCGGTGTCGAAGGCAACGGGTATATGTACACACACGTATACGTGCATATACATCGGAATTCCGCGGCGGTTCTCTCTCGCACGATTCCCTGACTAATTCGCATACTTCCGAAAACTCTAAATTTCCAAAAAGAGAGGTGTACGCTTACGTATGCGCGTGGCTCGTTCACGTATACAGTATGCGGATAGGGAAAGAAAGAGGCAGAGAAAGAGAGGGAGAGTAGGTATGTAACACGCGATCTACGTAGCGTAAAATTCAACGAGTTTTCGGTATAGGTACACCAAAAGGAGGTGAAGTATAAGTGAGGTGAGAGAGGGAGAGAGAGAGAGGGATGAAATACAAGCGCTTGCATTTTCTCTCTCCTTTTATATCTTCCTCACTCTTTCGCCTGCGGTCTTGCGTTAGCTGGCCAACGTCTGCAGTTGGAAAATTACTTTCTATCTCTATTTCTCTCTCTTTCCCTCTCCTTTACTTTTCAAAGCGATCGCACTTTTAGTTGTTTATCTCTGGCGATCGGTATGACAACTTGCTCGTACAGATATATATACACGTATAGGACATTTGCAGCAACTAGACAAAGAGGAACGCGTTCACAAGGGAATGTGCTATCCTTACTCCGGAGCTTAAGCTTTGTCGTCGTCGTCGTCGTCGTCGTCATTTTCCTTGTCTCTCGAAGTATTTCGAAATTTGCGAAGAGATATAAGCTGCCCTCTGGCAGTTTGAGAACGTAAATCGAACGATTTTCGCGGACAACCACCGAAAATTCTCTTCGTCTATGCGCGTACGTAAGCCTTGTTTTTTAAAAAGTTACACGCACGCCTAGATCACGTATACACTGCATCGTACACGCACGCAGTAACAATTGTACGGGTTTTTCGAGGGAATCCTCGCTCGGCTTGTTTTGTTTTTGTTTTTTTTTCCCACCCTCTCCTCCCACCCGTCGCGGTAGAACGTGGCGCGCTGCACTCGTAAAAAAAACTTCGGAATCCTGAAATCCATTTACGAGCTGTCGTTCCTTCCTTCTCCCCCTGCCCCTTTTCGTCGTCTACTTTTTTGTTTTTCTCCTTTCTTCTTTTTTTTTTTTATTTTATCAATCGTTATCTCTCAATCGCGCGCGCTCGCGTATCCGTGTGCTCAGTACGCGAATGGACCCCAAAGTATTTATCGAGATTTTTCGATGAGGCGGAGATTTGCGTATATATAATGCTGTACGGTTTTTCGGTTATGCCCTATCCTCCCGATGCACATGGTATATATGAGCGCGGAATGTGCGCGCATACGTGCAATAAATGTAATATAAATCGAAAACTGATATTACTCTGGTATTTTGTGTATGGATTAAAATAATAATTATAACGATAAAAATATACGTACATGGCGCTTATTTTCGTTAAATAAAGTAAGATATAAAAATAGTAAAATTAAAGCCTACCGTAAAATTTTAATTGTACCTGTAAGATATTTATTAATCGAAAATATATATGCAAAAAAAAAAAAAAAAAAAAATGTAAAAAACTTTTGTTATTTTAACTAATGAATTAAGTCGTTTAAAACTACCGAAACGTTTCTTTTACCATCTCGATCATTTCCACGTGCGTAAATAATGTAAATAATCCATCGACCAGAATATAATAGAATGTTATTTCAGTCGGAGATACATCCACAATCGTCCTAAATAATGAATTTCAAGAAAAATTAGCTTTAATACTTTAACAACTTTGACTTATAGCTTATACATATCTCGATATTTATACTGTTTTCCATAATTCAAGAAGAAAATGCATACGCACGTCTACTTACATCTAAATAGTATCCATCATAATTGAAAGTTGTCGTCAATAAGTCATTAATTATTGACTTTAATGGTTAGAAATATAGGCGTGTAAACGCACGATATTTACTATTCCACAAAATATGTATATATACATACACAAATACACACACACACACCCACACACACACACACATACATAAAAACAAAAATACACTCAAAGCACAAACGTTCCTTACGCGCATACAGATACAAGTCGCACTTCGTCGAGTTCATTATTTTCGCGGGGCGCGCGCGCACACATACGTACGTACATACGCTCAAAAGTGCAGATGTATTTTTCTTCAACTTCGCGGAAGCGATATAATAGCCAGTTGTTGTTGCTGTCGGGGGCGATAGGATCGGTTGCAACCGTTCCGTGCGTGAGCTCGCAAGCTCGCACGCAGCGTCTTCGCTTATATATATATATATATATATATATATATACACACGTGAACCTGTGCATACGATGCTTGTCCACAGAGAGGAGTGACCGTGCGCCCAACCTAGTCGTGCACGCACGTTGCCGACGCGCTTTGCTCCGTACCCGTTTTATATGTACGAGCTACGAGAGTAATATTACGCTTCGCACTTACAAATTTTATGCAAATCGGACGTTCTTGCTGCCGTTGCTGCTTCTGTTGCCGTTTTTGCCGTCGACGCTGCTGTTGTTGCTCCGGCTTGATCGTTGTTTCCCCTCTCCACACCCTTTTTTTTTTTTTTGATAGGTCACGCTTTTGTTGGTATTGCTTTTTTTCATAACTTTATTTAATCAGTATTTTAGGTATCGAAAAATTTTGTAATAATTATTACTTTATTAATACCTTTAAAGCATACAAGAAATTTATGCAAAGATATTATATTTAAAACCAAATTACAAAATTAAGACTCAGAACATATAAAAACGTTTCCTATTTTGAGATTATAATTTTTTAATTTGAGAAAATTCAGAAAATTAATTTTTAACAATAAATAAATAATTTCACGTGACAATGATTTTTTTGTAAGCAATATATTAATGTTTAACTAAAGATTAAACTTTGCTTATCGATATCTTTACTTCAGACAACATATATTAAATAAGAGAAGAAAGCGATACTTTCAAAGCATTCTGAAATTCATCATAAAATTAATTCCAAAATCAAATAAGGCAAACTTTGCAAAAAAAAATAATAATAATAATAATAATAATAATAATAATAAAGGAAGCAAAATGAGGAACTATAGTAAACACGAGGAAAATAAAAGGAAAAGAAAGACATTTCACCTTGCAGAGTATCTTTATTATCCTTTAAAAAAATAGAAAATGGCAAAATGTCGCAATGACGCACACTGACTCCAATAATTGTGCAAAACGCACTCGCAGAAAAAAAAAGGATTAAAAGACCTTTTCTATATCCCTTTGCTCTTTCCTCTTTTTCTTTCAGCGTAATACTTAATCAAGACACATTACACGACGAAACAAAGACGATCTTCTCTCAGAGCAAGAAACGAATCAAGAGAGAAAAAGAGAGAGAGAGAGATACACGGCTAAGTTTTCCGCCATAAAATTGCGTCGGGGGATAATACGTAAAGACTATTACAGACCGCGTTTGTGCGCTCTTCTCTCTCTCTCTCTCTCTCTCTCTCTTATTTTTTATTTTTTTTTTTTTTTCGGGGCATTCCACTTGTCTGCCGCAGCTGTAATTTCGTACAATTAAAGCGCCCCGCCGAGGCAGGACCTCCGCGGGGCAACCATGCACCGACGCGTACGCTTCTTTCACCGAGGCAGCTGACCTCCTCCTATGCACTTTTCTTCCACCGTTCTTTCTCTCCCTCTCTCTTTCTCTTTCTCTCTCTCTCTCTCTCGTACGTTCATTCGTTCGACTGTTTCTTTCGAGCGGTACGTCTTCCTGCCTGTACTCCCTCGCCGTCTCCCTTTAACCTTCTTTAAAGTTTTTCCGCTCGACTTGGGGTCGAACTCGGCCGGGTATCGTTTATTCTCTGGGTTCTACGTTGGCGATCTTTCCTCTTGTTTCAAGTGTATCACGAGTGTAATCGACGATTATGAGGAGTAAATTTTATTGCGCGTAAGCGTGCTTTTTCTTTTTTTTTTTCCTTTGCGTCTTATTAAGTGGTTACATGTCTTACGAAATAGCGATGAGATATTTTTATTCGGATGTGAAATTTTTCATACAATTTAATAAAACGATAATTTTTCAAATTAACGTAGAAATTTAATGTGAAGAATTTTTCGTATTTTGTAAATAAACGTTAGTTATGCAAGCATCTTATACAAGTAATTTAACATTTATTTTATAAAAATAATTTTCGTATTAAAATAGAATCATAGAATTTTAAATTACAGTTATTAAAAATAATAAAACAAAAAAAAACAAGAAAAAAAATATTTGTAAATCATAGAATTTTTCGTTTGCAACATTCGCAATCACAATTACAGTGCGTCTTTTAAAATCATTAAAAAATCGAAGAAGCCCTCGTATGAAATTGTTTGTTAACCATTTTCTCCATCATCATTATCCTTTGTTACGCGCTCGCGCTCTCGGTATATTATACACAACACGTACTCATACAAAGACGAAACTGCATAAAGCGAGGAACGTGACAATGCGTAGGTATGCAAGAGTCCGCGAGAGACTGCGTGTGAGAGAGTTATATTCAGCGCAGAGAGATTGAAAGATGAGAGTAAGAAATGAGAGAGAGAGAGAGAGAGAGAGCGAAAGAGAAAGGGAGAAAGGGAGATGGGAAAAAAGAGAAGAAACTCGGTAGAAGGAGTAGATACGCGAGGAGAAAAGATACGCCGGGAGTTGATTCCCGTTGCTTGGCGCGCGCTAGTCCAGTGAAGAAGGTGAGAAATTAAAATGGAAGAGACAATGCGTGCGAAATGTTAAATGAGAGATGTGATAAGCTTTATCGACGAATTCTGGGATCGTGTAGCTCGTGATTAACGAGCGTCTTATTAGATTAATTTTTATTTCTTAAAATTCCGATCCGACGCTAAGATAAGCGTCTGTATTTACTTTTGAAGCTTTTATTTTAAACGGCAGACAGATTATTTGATTAATTTATGCTTCATTTTTAGTTAACGCAATTGCAAACAATAAAAACATCCGATATCGATATGCAATTAATTAATTTAACAAGGATGACATTTATCAAAATTAAGGTGACCTTATATTATCAATTCACGACCGATAAAAGTGTCAAGTATTACACAAAACGCGTATTAAAATTTTCATCGCAAAATAAAATTTATTCGCTATACGCTTTCGCGCAAACTCGCAAGGTAATTTCGATTATTAATTTAACTTTTATCAACTTTCGTACGGTTTATCGCGTTATAATACGTAGATAAAAATCGTCGTTACGTCTATCTTATTCTCTCTCACGAATTGCAATAATTGTCATCGACGTCAATCTCGCTTATTATAAAACAATGAACGATATAACGTGTGTTACTATTCGCGTCGAGCGCGCGCGCGCGAGAGAGAGAGAGAGAGAGAGAGAGAGGGAGCCCGTGTGACAATCTCGGCCGCGAAATTACAAAATAATTTACCGGGATATCACTCCGATAAACCCCAAAAAAGCCGCGCGATTATTATTACGCCCGTGCGCTCATACATACATACACGCGTAACGCGGTGGTCGACTTTGTCGAGTTTGCGCGCCGTCGGCAATTCTCTCTCTCTCTCTCTCTCTCTCTCACTCTATGGAAATTTCGCACGAACGGGCCCCGGGGGCTGAGGGGATCGAATTCGTTTATCAAGCGAGCGCGAGTGAGGCAAGTGAATCGATAATGATATGCACTTTGGAAAAATTACCGCAAGCCTCACTCCACACCTTTCGTTTCGCGGTCGCGCGCTCGCTTACGAATTATATATCGGGACCGAGAGAGAGAGAGAGAGAGAGAGAGAGAGAGAGAGAGAAAGAGAGAGAGAGAGAGAGGGTAACGCTAGGACGACGAATAATCGCATTACGGTCGGCTTTAAACTGGCTTTAGTTCGTTCGGACGCTAGAGCTCGCGTGTGTAATGGCTAGAATGCCGATCCATATAACGAAGCTCTTTTGCCTCCACCCATCCCTTCCTCTTCTCCCCTTACCTTATACTTTCACCCTATTTCGTTGCCACCGAAAATTTTGCGCGATGCATTGAGCTTTTTATATGGCAAGGAAAACGGTAAAGAGCGTGGATGATTATAAAAAAGATAAATTTTCTTTTAATTATATTTTTTTTATAGTATTTTTTATAGTGTATAGTGCGATTAGCAAAAATTACGTGTACACGTACAACGATGCGGAAAAAAAATTATGATTAGAATCGCTTAATTTATTTCAATTTATAATTATGATAATCCTCAATTGTGATCCATTACAACGTCATAAAATAATGTATATAACGTTGAAACAAACAGTTTGATTGTTAAATTTGTTAAATTGATTGTTAAATTGTTAAAATTTGTTAAACAAAAATAAATATAAAGTCAAAAAACGACTTTCGATGATAAATTCATAAAATTTCTATTAATGCGTTAATTTAACGAACCACGTACCCAATTTTAAATCACAAAATGACAAATCGACCGTACATTTTTGACATGCGTAAAGTGCAAGGGAACGGCAGGAGCGTATAACCTTGATGTTGACAATGAGTGCAAAATTGATGCGGCCGCGCGCAAAGTGACGACCACCCAGAGAGAGAGAGAGCGAGAGAGAGAGAGAGAGAAGAACTGCGTGTGCGAGTACACGTGTACGTACATATATATACATATCTACATACGTGCGAAAAAGAGACGAGATGAAAGACAAGAAAAGAAAAAGAAAACCTTACTACAAAAGAGAAAGAGAAAAAGAAAAAAGAGAAAGAGAGAGAGAGAGAGAGAAAGATACGGTAGCCGTGCGAGATTTCGCAGAGGCGCTATACTTCTTTTTACACGCGCTCGCGCTCCTCTTTCTTTCTTTGGCGAGTTAACGCGAGCGAGAGATAAAAAAGAACTTGTCCGTCCGACTGATTATGTATATATATATACATATATATATATATATACTATATATACATACTCTGCGTATACGCGTTAAGAATTGTGCTCGAGTCTGTGTAAACGAGGAGCAAAATAAAAAAAAATATATATATATATATATATAAGTATAAGTATGTGTATATACTTGGGCAGATATATTTTTTGTTCTCACGTAGAATGTGGATAAAACTGCGCGATACGATGTGAAAGTAAATTTTCTTAAAATTTTTCACGGAGACCTGCGTATTTTTAAATTCGCTGAAATGAAAGCGAGCATTTTCGTAACGCGTTGTAATTAAAATACTTTTTTTTTTTTTATTTATATTGTAATGAATGAATAATATTTATAATTAGAATTAATATTCATAATGAGACTCGACGCATCAGTATAATTTATTGTTGTCGTTAGAAAAAATTTGTCGAAAGTAATAAAAAAATGTTTGACGCTTGCAAATTAAAATTCTGTATATTAAGTAAGGAAAAAAGGTATTGTGCCATACGTCCAAAATTTTTTTCTCTCATAGACGCACGCTATTCGTTAAACACATAATACTTCGATAGCACTTTGCCATTGAAAACAATTTATTGTTTCGTGTCCTCGTCTTAAAAACGCAATTGTGCACATACTCGTATAAATAAAAGGTAAAGCAAAGCTCACAATACGGAGAAATTCTGCGACGCTTATAACGACAACGGATATCTTTTCATCCCTCGCGACATTCTCAAATATTCACTCGTATAAATTTCTCTCGATCCACGTCCGTCGGTATAATTTCCCGTGACTTTCGTAACGTTATTCTCCGAAGGCGCGTATGTAGCAGCTTACGGTTATATATACGCGTAAGCCCGCGCGATACGTAACTTGCTTATCGAGCGCTCAACTGACAATGTAAATTATGCGCGGATACGTAGATTTGTTATACAATTTTCCGATGACGTGTACGTTTTTTTTTTTATAATAAATTAAAGTATACATTATGTGCGTTGCTTGAATTGAAGAAGATCGAATGTTAACCAGTTAAGCGTCTCCTTTTCTTTAAAAAAAAGAAATTTCAAATGTATTTTATTCGTTGGATGAAAAATAATTTAAACAATGTAATTTTGTTATTATATTCTGAAATTTATAAAAAATTAATTAAAAAAAAAAAAAAAAAAAGATCGATCGTTGCAAGTATACTCACAAATTATTCGGTAAATATTACCGAACGCATCAAAGCATATAAAACCAAAGAAGAATACAACAACGAGATATAAAGAGGGAATAGGAAAGATAATAAAAAAGGAGTAAGTAACGCGAACGCAGTCAACGCGCAAGAAAACGCAGAAGGACCTCGCTCGGCAGCTCGGTGTACACATCCTCGACTCGCGCAACAAATCTATTTTCACGCGCTAGTCGCAAAAACGCAAGACACGCCGGCGCACCGACTAATGAACTAATCTAGACGAAGAGAGAAAGAGAGAGAGAGAGAGAGAGAGAGAGAGAGAGAAAGCGAGTCGAGGACATGACTTTAGCCACTACAAGAGTGTATCTCTGTTTGTATGTATCTACATATATGGGTTCTTGTCCGAGAGAGACAGAGAGAGAGAGAGAGAGAGAGAAAGAAGGGAAGCGAAGACAACTTTTGCCGTAGCTTAATAACGTGACTTTTTTTCCGGGTCCGCGTTACCTCTTTCTTTCGACTTTGTATTTATTTCTCTTACGAGTAAACCCCGCTATACAAAACCGCGTATTTACACACGCGCGAACCGAAGATAAAGAATGTACACGCACGGGTTATGTCTGCGTATGATATAAGCGAGAGTAACAAAGAAGAAATATGAAAGATTGAAAAATAAAATGAGAGAGTAGAAACAAAAAAAAGTTTACCAAAGATACACGATATACGTATGCGCGCGCGATCCGCAAGATTTTTCGAATTACGCGCGTCGCTACTCTAAGTCGCGTGTCCACGAATTTTCTTCGCTATCTCGCCTACATATTACTGCTTATTATCTTTCTTTTTTGCGTATGCGTAAGCCGCGAAGGATTAATTTTCTTTTTTTTCTTTTGCATACGCGCATGCATGTGTTTGCGTAAAGGAAGAAAACTGTTTGGGTAAGAATGATGCAAGGAGTCTGCGAAATAGTACAGTGCATAACTGAGCTATAAAATGTTTAATCTTGTAATATCCTTTTTATTACTGTTGATCAGTGTAATTCTTTTACCGTATATCGCTTATAATAACTTCAGTTTTTTAAACGAATGGTTAATTGCGATTATCTTTAAAATATTCTATAATTGTAGTGAGGGAATAACGAAAAATAAAAAATTGGAATTGCAAAGTGTAATAAAATTTTTAAAATCTAACGATTCATGAGTTACAGCAACGATTATATTTAAAAAAATATTTATATATATTTTTACCTTCATTTCAAATTACAGATATTTTTTTGCAAACAAAAATTTCAACAAGTAGCATTCTTTCGATTATTCTGGATAAAATCGAATAACATCACGATTAATAAAAATCGCGAGTTCCGTTAACAATAAACAACGCGCACAAAGAAAAAAAAGTTTCACGCAAAAATTGCCGCTTGGGTATATTATCGTCACTTAAAAGAAAATAACCAAACAACAAAAGAATCCGGCATCTTTTGCGCGCGAAAAAAAAAACCGTCGGTTAATATCTTTCGATCTCTATACACTATACATACATATAAGCTTATAAATATAATATCTACGTACGCGAATATACGAAAAGTTCAAAGAATGAGAAAAAAAAAAGTCTTTCTCTTTCTCCATACCGTTCGTCGTACGAGTATATATCCGCGCGCGCACGAGGATCGTGAACTCGTTGCTCGCTGAATCTCTCTCTCTCTCTCTCTCTCAGCGACTCACTCACTAATTGTAATGATTATATAGCCAGAGCTCGAGTGTAATGACGGCTGCACCGACACTCGATTATACGGCGCGACACTGCGCCGCTTCGTTCTATAGGCGGCGCCTCGTGCGCGCAAAAGTTCATCAAGACGAATTTGTTTAACAGATTCAATTTAGTTACTTTTGCGAGCGATCTCTTCTCTCTCTCTCTCTCTCTCTCTCTCTCTCTCTCAGGAAAATTACCGGTCGTGCATGTGCACATATACAGACGCACGACGACGTCGATGTTTACGAGAATATTTTTTTTCGTTTTTCTTTTTTCTTTATTTCGTAAAAAAAAAAAAAAAAATCGAGCGAGCAATGAGACTACCGATTAATCGTAGTGCGACTCGGCTGCTATTACTTTCGCGCGCGAATCGTCGTCGTCGTCGTCGTCGTCGTCATCGATTCTTTTCCGGTTTCGATAAGTTTCGACTTGTTTCGAGGGTTCGAAATAATTTTACTTTCGGCTAGATCGTTAACTATCTCGCGTAAAAATTATTCGAGGTACGTATATACATCAATCGCGGTTTCTTTTCTCGCTAGTAGTCTGTGCGTTAACTCGCAGACGCCAAGGATTTATCCGTTTTACGCGAACTGGAGCGACTTAGCATTCCGCATGAATAGTATTTAAATATGTGTATTGCGACTTTGATTTAATCGAATCTGTTAAAAATAGATCGGGCCTCGAAGTGCTTTATTATACGCGATTTTTTATCGAATAATCTCATCTTGTACGAGAAGACGTAATGCGCATTTATCGAGGTTGAGATATATTATAATATTCTTTCGTATTGGTACGAGCATTAACTTCGTTAATTGCTGTTTAACGTTTTCGTACCCACATTGTTATTTCTTTGCCGCAAACGTTCTTCCAATATCACGGAAAAATTTTTAAATCAAAATTTCCCTCGCGCTTCGAAATAAATGTATTAAATCGATGTTTGTAAATAGCAAATTAGGATAATATTATCGAGCATTGTTTCTTTTAGAAATAATTTTATTCTTAATCAAATGATGTTTAAGCGATGAGTGGCCAAACGATGCAATTATATATAATTATATTTACAGATTTACGACCTAATAATATTAAGCGTAAAATTCATTGTGTACGCGTATTTGGTAAAATTAAACAAGAAATAGTAGAATGAAATCGGTAACTTAATAGTATAAAAAGTTTGCTAAATTAAGAAAAATGAAGGTTTAATTGTATTTTATAAAATTATATTTCATAATGCACAATTTATACGAATGAAAAATTTAATTTTACAATTTTTAATTTATGACGATATAGCAACGCTCAAATCGGTTTAATTCAAGTCAAAATTAATAAGGTATAATTTTATCAAATTTGTTGATAAGATAGACATATAATAATATCTGTACAAATTTAATAAAATTTGTGAAAAGTCGCATAAAGTTAAGAACGTTTGGGTCTATGACTGTTCATTAAAAGTTTTTTTATTTATTTACTTTGCGTCACTTTAAAACTATATACTACTGTATAGTACTATTTAATTCAAATTATCTCAATGTACAACAAAATTTGTATAATAACTTGTATATAAAATTTCAATTACAATATGCTTCGCATAAATATCGCACGTCAATATTACAACGAATTTCGTCGCCGAATATCGTCCTAATAAATTAAATAGTTTGAGAATCTCGGCTAATAATAAATAATTAGTTAATCGATAACGGCAACACCAAGAAGACGTTCGTGATTATATCACCTTAAAGGAAGTTCATCCACCGTAGAGCTCGATATACAAAATATACCGGACGGCAAACTATA
The DNA here is from genome assembly GCA_949987625.1 of Chalcis sispes. Lineage (NCBI taxonomy): Eukaryota > Metazoa > Arthropoda > Insecta > Hymenoptera > Chalcididae > Chalcis > Chalcis sispes. The sequence continues at coordinate 74,712,161 of OX465094.1, forward strand.
ATACATATTCCCAACTCGCATAGTATATTTATAAATGTAAGATTAAACTTGACTCCAACTGATTCCATACATGTATATATGGTAAATTTCGAGGCAAGCCTCGCGGTACTCATGCCCGAGCGGCTATACTATATATGATACGCAGTATAGTATACCGAAGAGCAACGGAATAGTATCCCCGACCGGTGACGAAATATGAAATTATTCGGCGGATGGAGAAGAGCAAACTCGTGATCGGACGAGTGCTATCATCGGACTTGCTATTACGTTGCTTTAATTTATCGACGAGTGTGCAGCTTTTTATTTATGAGATTGTTTACGTTTTTTTTTTTTTTTGATATATAAAAAATATTATTCGCGCGCAAAAAATGTGCGATTTGTTGAAATTATTCAATGAATTGTCTGGTTCGTTCATCGCCTGATAAATATTTCTTAATTTTTTTAAATAGAATAATTATGAATTTATATGCAACTTATGAATTTGTAAAATTTGTATTAATTATTTGTACAATTAAAACATTTTTTCCCTCGTATAATAGTTGTTTCATCGATAGATTTTATAAAATAAAGAATTATGATACCTGTAGTCAATAAGATGTTTTTTTTTTTTATCAATTGATATATATATATATATATATATATATATATATATATATATAATTAAAATAGTACGAAGCTATTTTTTTAGTCTCTTCAATATTTTAATTCTATAAAACGGACTAAAACTTTCTAAATTAAAAATCTCAAGTCAATTTTTATTTCCATTCTATTATGCTTAAAAATGCTTTCTACCTCGACCGTCTTTTTTTTCTTTTTTTAAAAAATAAATAAATAAATAAATAAAACACAAGACAAGTTGAAATAATCGAAAAAAGGGAGAATCACATACGTAGAACGACAATAAAATACCGTTAAAATTGCAGCAATGTACATAAAAATTTCGATGTCTCGAAAAAAAATTTCTCACGCACTGTGACAATTTCCTTGTCCCCTCTACATTGTGTATTACTTTTCGAATGCACATTAAATACAACGTGTACATAGCAAAGTCGATGAAATGCACATAAACGCGTCGAGATCCTTAATTGCACATTCTGTCAATTAACGCTGAGCATAGGTTCGATTAAGCGCGCGATTTAATTTTATCGCGAGTCCGAGCGAACGTCTGCGCACGCTTGTGTTCTACATTGTACGGATCGTACGTTTCTTTTATCATTTGCTAGTTTGCTTTTTTTTTTTTTTTTCTTTGTGAATACGAGCTTACTTTTGGCATTTGATTAATTTCGTACGAGTGCTTGAATAACAGAGAAAAAGGGGATATAAAGAGCCGCTTCGTTACAACTTGTTCGACAGGTGAAACGAGTATACAATGCGCCGATGCGTGCGTAAGTATAAATGAGCAATTTTCTTTACTGATTTTGTTTAAATTTTTGCCAATATTGTCGAGCTAATATCTCAGAAACTAAAATCTATTTGTTGCTTCCTTCTTGCATTTGAAAATTTAAATCACAATTTTCCACGAATGAAGATACATTCGTAGTTTATTTATTACTATGAATTTATTTATTTATTTATTATTTTTTTTTTTTTTCAAAAACTTTTTTAATAAACTTTTAAGATATTATTGTTTGAAACAAAAATAAAATTTTGAAAAAATTGTTTAATCATTAATTTATCAACTCATCCTGTATCTGCAGTAAGCTTTTTCCCTTCGTTTCCGGTAATACAAATATAGCGTACGGAATGATAGCGAACGAAATTATCGTGTAAACTAAGAAAACGTAAGCTTGCCCGATCGCGTCCACCATTGGTTGATAAGTCACCGCCGACACAAACGACATAGCCGACGATACTAGAACGGCGATGCAGGCAATCGTGCATTTCATATTAGCGGGAAACATTTCACCCAATATAGTACTGGGAACCGGAAATAGACCGAGGAAGAACGATATCATAAACAGGAACATCGAAGTTATAGGAAGCCACTGAAGATTTACACCATTTTGGTTAATCAAAAAAAAGTGGCTCATAAGGCCGAGGACGGAGAGTGTAGTGCCCGCACTGGATATCGACAATAAAAATTTTCGTCCGCTTATGTCGATCAAAAACATCGAAATAGCCGAAGCTAAGATTGCACAAGCGTTAACGTAAATGACGACGAGCGAAGGATCCATCGAGGTGTAATTCGCGCGCATGAGAATAGTTTCCATGTAAAACATCACGACGTTCAAGCCGCACATCTCCTCGAATACGAAAAGAGCGATTATTTTAAAAGTTGCCCTTCTGATCGATGGCTTGTTGAAGTCTCGTAAATTATCAACGAAACTTTTTTTACCATCTCCGATGACGAATTTCTCAACGGCGTCCAACTCGGTATCCGTACCTCTATCTCCTCTGTACCATTTGATCGACTTTTTTGCGGAATTCTTATCGCCAATTTTGACAAGATGATGCGCCGATTCGGGCAGACGAAAAAACAAAGCTATGAGTAACAGGGCAAGCACGAGGTAAACCGAAGCGGCAACGTTCATCGATAATCGTGCGCTAAAAACGCTCGCGATAACTTGACCAAAAGGTGTACCGATGCACGCCAACGAGAATATAGCTCCGCGCGTCTCGGTCATGGAGATCTCGCCGATGTAGAGAGGAAACACAACGAGTGCCATTCCGAGTCCAAGTCCACCGAGTAACCGAGCGACGTAGAGAAATTCGACGACGTTCGCCAATATTGTTACCAGCCAGCAGACGGCCATTGGTAAAGCGGTGACGAGTAAGCCGAGCTTACTCCCGATGTAATTCGTTACAACGGCGCCTAGAACGGCGCCGAAGAACCGGCCGAAATTGAGGAGAGACGCCACCCAAGAAGCTTCGTCGTTATTTAACGGGATAACCGAGTCCTCCTCGCTCGTAAGCCGAGCTAAAGTTGGCGAGCTCCAGCCGGCCAATATACCCACTTGAATCAACAGCATCATCACTGAAATAAAAGTATTTTGGTTTAAGTTCATCAATGTCGAATCAGAATTTCCTTTGATAATAAAACCAATGATTTTCATACCTCCGAATCCTGCGAGCCATTGTTGAAATGGAATGTTTACGTTAATCTTCACAAACATGATAAATTAGACTAAACAAAAACAATTATGTTTTATTGTATTTTGCTCTTACTTTTTAATCATATAATAAAAAAAGGCACGAATTTGACTAATTTAACTATTAATAATTGTAACCATAGATGTTTATGTGTATCAATTTAAAATTCATTGATTTTTAAATAATTTACTTACTGAATTGTTTGCATATTTAAAATTACAATTGCTTATTCATTTTTTCTTTTTTTTTTTTTTTTTCATTAACATATAAATTTAATCTAAATTTTGGTTGATAAAGTAAACTTTAATTTATTGTTTATGCAAGTAAAGGTATGTATCGTAGTAAGCATAAGTAAGTATCTTTCAGTTATTATTAAAATTAAATAATTTACAAACTTACGTTGTTGAAATTAGGAATTGATGTATTCATAAAGCAGTGAATTTTATTAAATAAAATCATTAAAGTTGTTTTTCTTGATTTTCATTTTGAACGTCGATGAAACTGAATTAATATGATTAACACACGCATGAGTTTGACTAAAGACAAAATCTAATACATAAGATACCAAAAGAATTTTCAAGTTCTAAGTCTGGCGAAACACTAAGGCGATATTAATGCAGCACTACAAAGTCCATAAAGATAAAAGTAATAAAGATAAAAATAATTACATTCGATGGTGTAGAAGAGCAATTACGTTCAATGCATCAGCAACCGAACTAATTAATTGTTGCGATTGCTATATGCACGAGGATAAAGATAATGATAATCTTAGATTATTTTGCCTGCAACTCTCGTTCACAATTCGATAATCAAACATATTTTATAATCTCTTTAACGTTAAACGATACGCGACAACAATATTTTTAATCAACGCTCTTTTTAACAATATCTATATAAAAAATACCGCATTCGTTATATTAATTCGATCGATTATTATAAATGTGCTATCTACACAAGCTATTTAAATAATTTAAAATGTCGAATTTTTCAAAATCCCATCTCTCCCTCTCTCATTCTTAATACTATCAAATTTACGTATACACGTATATATGTATAAACGATAAACGCGCGCGTGTTCCCGAAGCCGCGATATAAAACGCATTAACGTACGTATACAAACGTACCGCCGAGCTCTTCTCACTTTTCCCACGTTGATATCGGCCTTTCTCTTCCTTTCGCCGTGGCGCCCGCATATCTTTTCTATGTAAGTGTGTCTATGTGTGTTTACACACGCGCGAATACGTAAACGTTGTACACTCCTTACTCTCTTTTTCAGTTGTTTAATACAAGGGTTTCGCTTATCTGCTCTTGTGCGATTCGTTCTTTTTCTCCTTCTTTATTACAGTTTCTTCGTTTCTTGTATGTACCTCGGTATATTATTTCTTATACCTTTATCCTTCTTTATTTATTCGTTAGAATATACACATAAGTTTATTTTTTGCAAATTTTCATTATATTCTTCTTTTCCCTTGGTTTCTCTCTGTTTATTAACAGTTAATACCTCTGCATATTTTCCTTTTCACGTCTGTTTCTTTTTTTCTTAGGAGTTCTTTTCTCTTATATCAATAATTTGCCCTCGCGTCATCCGTATGAATTCTCGGCTCACTTTTCTTTTTCTTTAAAGTTCAATCAATAAGGAAATTAATGTTTCTTATCGGTTTTATTGTAGAATAAACAATTATTTACATTGCGATTTTGTTGAAACTCCAAGAAGGCGACAAATGAAGATATGTTTTGCAGTAAATGTATATTAAATACTATAATGATTAAACTTCAACTTATTCTTTTTATGTTGTAATTAAAAATATAAAGTTTAAAAAAATAATAAACGTATAAACATTAAAAAAAACATACAATTATACATTTACACATTTTTTAACGTAAAAAGTAAAAATTAAAACCTTAGTTGCGTATTTGCGATACGCGGCGATATTGAAAATTATAGCAACAAAGTGTATAGATTAATCGTTGAACTTAAATAAATAACGCGACTGAGTAGCTTGCCGACACTTAAAGACTAAAGTCTATATTTAGGTTTTAATACATAAAACGCCTTTTACACATAACCGGAAGTATCCGAGTTCTTTGCATCAAATTGCAATAGTATATCGGACGCCTTGACGTACTTCTTTTATAACGTACGTCACGGTAACACGATTACACGCATTATCAAGAAGTTTAATTTTTATCGTTATTTTAAGTCTCGTTAAATTTATCGTAATCTTTGACGTGTGAATTGTGGTAGGTTAAAAAACGATCAAACTTTTGTTAATTAACCGTTTCGACGTAAAAATATCAATCGATGATATTTTCATTGTTTTTTTTTTTTTTTTTTTTTTTTCACATATTAATAAAATTATTATTTACTCGATCGAAAAATATTTCTGTGAATTTAATATAGGATACGAAAAATGTAATTATTAATGTAAACAAAACTATACACAGCAGCAAGTATAAAAAATATTATTTCAAACAAATTTTATCAATACAAGCAGACGCATCGTTTTCTAATGAAAGAAAAAAAAAAAAAAAAAAAAAAAAGAAAGAAAAAAGAAAAATGAAATGGAAAAGGTCCATCCAGTACTCGCGATCGAAATTTTAATATTCCTCAAACGGCTCGTGCCGCATCGCGCCAAGAAACGCATTTTTCGAGTAAATAGGGCGCACACAGCGAGCCTCTCTCTCCTTCTTCAGGACAGCTTTTTAATCGATCCGTAAGAAGCTGCCGTTGCTTCCACTTGCTTCTACAAAGAGTAAGAGAGACAGAAAGAGAGAGGTAGAGGTAGGAGGAAGGTGTATATATATATATATATATATATATATATATATATATATACATATATACACATACGTATTTGCAATACACGCGCGCGTCAGCAGCTCCGCCGGCGCCGGCAGCGGCCCTTTCGCCAACTTTTCGGCTGGCGAAGGCGGACGAGGAGGAGGAGGAGGAGGAGAAGGAGTAGTGCAACGGCGACGAGTACGAGGAAGCCAGAGGGTAGAGAAACCTAAGGAGGAGGTGGTGAACGAGAGAGAGAGAGAGAGAGAGAGAGAGAGAGAGAGAGAGAGAGAGGAGAGTGTATACAGGGAAGTGCGTTAGGGTAGGTCGTGCTAGTGGTAGTAGCGGCGGCGGCGGTGGCGGCGTTCACTCTCTATCACAAGTGTACGCGTCGCGGAATTCGGTCACCATTTTAATATCGATCCGAAGAAGAGTGAGAAAGAGAGGGTAAGTTAGCAAGAGAATGTAAGCAACTTTTCTTGCGCTTCTTCGAGTCGCTTGCATTCCAAATCTACGACTGTATAGAACTGTCTGTCTCGGTATTTTTTTTTTCTTTTCTTTTTTTTTTTTTTTTTTTTGTCGCTTCGGTTGTGGATAACTTGCTTTTTACAATTAAATTGCGTCGAATCGAGTACGAATTTCTATTTTTTTTAAGCTCTCTTTTACGTTCTTTGTTTTTTGATTTTCAAA
>OX465094.1:74723719-74726219 GCA_949987625.1 Chalcis sispes
TGCTTTTTTATGTCGCAAAGTTATTTTTTTTTTTTTTTTTTTTATTTGTTTTTTTTTTTGAGGGGGGAGGGGAGGAAGTTGACCGCGAATTTTCTTCGAGAGGAATTATACTTGGTAGTGATACTTCCATACGATGAGTAAGAAAGAGGAAGGAAGAGAAAAGTGTATTTGGGATCGATAATTCAAAATATTATTTGTGTTGTGTAAGTATAGGCACGTGTGGTTAGTTAATTTCGTAGGGTTTAAGTTAGGCTTTCAGATTAGTCGAATTGTGGTTCATTTTAACGGCAGATTTAAAGATGCTACTTTTAAATTAATTCACAGATGTTTGAAAATCAGTTTTAAAAATTTCAGAAAAATAATATAATAACGAAGATTATACAAAAGTACAATAATTCATTCATCAAAAATCCATAAGACTAAAGCGATCGCAGAGTGCAATGTAAACGTAACGAAGCATCGCGATGCGCGCACACCTCCACACTTATACATACACAAATACATCATTGTTGTTGTTGTTGCCAGGTCCACACACGGGAGCAGATTATATATATATATATATATATATAGGAAATTACGGGTTTCCTGCGCGCGATGCGTATCTCGCGCGCATATCACGCTATAATTTGCAGGAAAGTTAATTACTCGCACGCAGTCTCTCTGTGTAAGTATATTTACGCGAACGGGCAAAAGAAACCGGCCAACCGGTCGGTGTTAATAATATAAAAAGCCAACGGTGCTGTCGTTGACTTTTCGTAACGCTGTGTATGGAGAAACGAAGCGAAGAAGCGCCGGCGTGGAAGAATATGAATGATTTTTTTTTTTTTTTTATTCGGGTTGATACAATAGTGAGAAAACGATTGTTTTCTTTTCTATTTATTTTTCTTTTAGCTCGAATGCTTTAAGTGAAAGATTGATAAATATGGAGCTTTGGGCGATTATAATCAATATTAAAGGTGACTATTTTGAAATGGTATTAAAAATTTTTTCAAACAATTATACTCGTGCTAATTCATAGATGTGTATATATTTAGTAAATTTGATAACTTTTAATATTTAATGATTAACTTGTATAGCACGTTAACTTCACCATCCAATCTATGCTTCATTCAATTTAATCGTTTAATTTTATCCATGAAGGTATATAGATAAACGATCAAATTAGATTAGTTTGAATTTATTTTTGAATCGAGTCGAATTTATTCAATCGAATGAACGTTTATTCTTAATTTATAAATAAAATTTATTCGAAACGAAGTAATTCATTTTTTACAATAGGTTTTCCATTTCTTTTGTTTAATTATTATTTAGAGACTTTTAATCAATCGTGTAGTGTAAAAATAATTTTTTTCCTTGACATTTTCAAAATATACTTGTAAAAATATAAGAAAAAAAAAACTGACAATTAATTAATCTATGAAAAAAAAAAGTAAAAATGCGCTCATACAAGCGAGACACACAAACCAAAACGTGCGTTTATACCGCGAAAAAAAAACGGGAAGAACGGTAGGCAAGGTCACGAGCTTGAAAATAAAAATTAATTTCAAAAAAGAAAGAAATAAAAAAGAAAGAAAGAAAACATGAAAAAGAGAAAGAGAACAAAAAAGAAAGCAACGAAAGAATCCAACCGGTGCTGATTTCCAGTAGCAGGCATTAAGCGCGCGTCGGCGGCATACATATTATGCACACAAACACACACATGTTTACACGAGAGAAGCCCATAGTAAAGGGGATATAGCCTTATGCCACAGAGTTGAAATGGGCCCAAGCCTGTAATACTACGCGCTTTTAGATCGACGCCCGGCAATTTGTATCTGCCGGGCGAATCGGCCGAGAGATAAGCTTCCCTCTCTCCTCTCCCCTTTCGTGGACGAGAACATTAATTTCTTTGTTATGATGCGAGATGCGAGATTAGATGCCCGCGAGAAGGGGCTACCGTTTTTCTTTTCGGCTCTCTCTTTCTCCCTCTCTATCTCTTTTCCTTCATCGGTTGCGTTTATATATATATACACACACATGTATATAACGTCGTCCATCGTGCGCTTAAATTCTCGCGCGTTTCTTCTTCCCATTCCCATCTTCGTTGCCGAGTCCTGGCACGTTTATATACCTAATGCATACACGTGCGCGCGTACATGTGTAGGTACACATTCGCGAACGTATAAGTATATGTAATGCGGGCATGCACGCGCTTCTCTCTCTCTCTCTCTCTCTCTCTTTCTCGTTCTCTCGTTCTCTCTTTCTCTCTGTCCCGTGATTTCTAACGTGCGATAGGGCATGAACGCGGCCCGCTAACTTTTCAGCTTTATGTATGTCGAGCCTTTTGTCGAATTATAATGCGATTTATCAAGCCTCCGCTTTACTCTATACCTATACACTTACCATATACATGTACGTATAGGTACATTTACGTGAGCATATGCACACTTTTGCAAGTACCTCGTAACCTTTAAGCAAAAGCATTGCGAGCATTGCACGACTCGAATGTTTTTTTCTTTCT